>JARCFY010000344.1:0-28265 GCA_029233225.1 Lepidodactylus listeri | reverse complement strand
GTGTCGAACTCCTCGTTGTCGGGCGTATCCGCAACCTCCTGGCGGCTTTCTATCAAAACCGGTGTAGTCAAGGTGCGGTTATATAAATCCGGGTTACCCAGAACCTCCAGCGCTTTGTCGAGCACGATATCGTCTTTCAGCGTTTGAATCATCTCGCCCTTCTGGAAATAATAACGCTTGGCGATTTCTACCGAAATCATATTGGTTATCTCCTTTTTAACCGGTCCAAATCCCGGTCCAGGTCGGGCGTCAATTTGGCCGCCAGCGCTTTGTACTCGTCCGCAGCCTCGTCCATATATCCTTCGATTTCGGCCACTTCTTTCAGGTTCTTCAATACCTTTTCACTTGGCGGTCGTACGTAAAATTCTTGTTTTTCACAAAACGCCTTGAACGATTCGTAGTCGCTATCGGGAAATACGAACGTTTCTACCGGCGCAATCGTTTTATGCTGCTGCACCCTTCGGTTACATAATCGAAAATAATATTGTCGAGATAAAGATACATCAGCATCGTAGGCGATTTAGGCTCGGCCACTTCGAATCGGGCGTAATGCCGCCGCCGTCGCGCACCATGCGGCCGTTAGGCGTTTTAAATACCGAAGTAAGGCTGTCGGGCACATGGCCGGCACTTCCGTCGGCGCCCCGGTGCGAGTAATCGATAGCCTGGATGCAGCGGCCGCCTCGGCGTATAATATTTCGAGATAGTAACTTTTAATGTACCGTTATACGGCAACTCGCGCGTAGATTGCACCAGCCCCTTCCCGAACGAACGTTGCCCTACCAGTACGGCGCGGTCTAAATCCTGCAAAGCGCCCGAAACGATTTCGGAAGCCGACGCCGAGTTGCCGTTGATTAAAACCGCCAGCGGAATTACCGTATCGAGCGGCTCCGTAGGCGTACGGTAAGTACGGTCCCACTGCCGCAATTTCCTTTGGTAGTAAGTACCACCTCCCCTTTCGGAACGAACATACTCAATATCCGGATAGCACCCTCCAGTACGCCGCCGCCGTTACCCCTGAGGTCGAGTACCAGCGACTTTACCCCGTAGTTGTTCCGCAAATCCTCGTAAGCGGCTCTTACTTCCTGGCGCTTTTCTCATTGAAAGTCTGCAAATAAATATACCCGATGCTATCGTTCCGCACCCCGTAATAAGTAACCGGATTAACAGCTACGAGCTGCCGGGTTACTTCCACTACGCGGGCTTTTTCTCACCCGGACGTTGTATCTTGATTTTCAGTTTCGTATTAGGCACGCCCTTGAGCAAATCGCTTACCTCGGACGAGGTTTTCCCACCACGTCTTTATCGTCGATAGCGAGCAGCCGGTCGCCCGCTTTCAAGCGGCTACGGCAGCCGGCATACCTTCGTACGGCTCCACGATAATCACATGGTTCTCGCGCTGGCTGATGATGGAGCCGATACCGCCATACTCGCCCGTTGTAATCAGCTTGATTACGTCCGACTGTTCCTCCGGAAAATACTCCGTATACGGTCGAGCCCTTTCAACATGGAATTGATGCCGCGTCCTATTGTTTTTTCTACATCTACCGAATCTACATAAAACAGCTCGACTTCCTTTACTATCGCATTGAAAATATCGAGATTCTTACTCACTTCAAAACGGTTGTCTTTTCCTGAGCCGCCGCATTTCCCGCAATAAGCAGGAAAAGGAAGGCCAACAACCCCTTGAAACTTTTCGCTTTAAAACCATTATACATATTCGACCTAATTTTTTGAGAGGTAAAAGTAAAGAAATTATGGCAGGGTTAAGCTAATATGGCATTCACTTTTAACTTTATTTGTTCCCAGTGTTTTTCGGGTATTTTGGCACCTATCACTTCGATAATGTATCCGGCAAGCAGCGACCCGATACGGCCGCACTGTTCCATAGTGGCATTCCGGCCCAAGCCGTATAAAAACCCCGCTGCGAAATGATCGCCCGCGCCGGTGGTATCCACCGGATTGCCTCCGCTTACCGCTACCTGGATAACCTGATTGCCGGTACCGATCAAGGCACCGTCTTTTCCTAACGTCACTATAGCGAACTGCACATCCGACGCAAGCGTACGAACCGCTTCCCGGGCAGGTTGCCCGTATAGGCTTCGGCTTCGCTTTCGTTACAAAATAAAATATCGACATACCGGGGCACTAATTCATGCAACAACGCACCGCACGAACGTACCACATTGAAATTAGCCAAATCGAGCGCAACCAGCAATCCGCATTTTTTGGCCAGCTCCATTGCCCGGCGCAACAACAACCCGTTTACAATAAGGTATCCTTCTATATAAAGGCAATCGTACCTGCCGAAGATTTCTTCCGACAATTCATCGGGCCCTAACGTAGCCGCAGGCCCCAGGTAAGTGGCCATCGTACGTTCGCCGTCAGGCGAAATCAGCACGGTGGAACTCCCCGTTTTCACCGGGAACCTGGATAAAATGAGGTGTAACGCCGGCTTTTTTGAGTTCCTTTTCATAAAAGGCGGCCAACTCGTCGGTGCCTGTTTTGCCGATATACCCCGGATTACCTCCTAATTCGGCAATCGCCCGCATAGAGTTCGCCACCGAGCCGCCGGGAGCAGAGGTATATTCCAAGCGCTGCTGCGCTTCCCGTATAGTAAGCATTTTCTCCCTGTCTATCAAATCCATACCCCCTTTTTCAATTCCTACTTCATTCAATACGGCGTCGGTATCCAGCCGGAGTAAAACATCTACCAATGCATTTCCAAGTCCGAGTATTCTCATTTTTCCAATTTTTTTGTGCAAAGATATTGCATATTTCAAAAAAAGCCTCTACTTTTGCAGTGCAATTTTGAGAAGGGGTTACCCTTCGGATTATTCTTCCTTAGCTCAGTTGGTTAGAGCATCTGACTGTTAATCAGAGGGTCCTTGGTTCAAGTCCAAGAGGAAGAGCAGACAAGTTTTACAGTGAAAAATTCTTCCTTAGCTCAGTTGGTTAGAGCATCTGACTGTTAATCAGAGGGTCCTTGGTTCAAGTCCAAGAGGAAGAGCGAAGAAGCCGGCAAATCTCCCGATTTAGCCGGCTTCTTTGTGTGGAATAGAATACGACCCGAATCTTTAACTATGGCAAAAAACTTCTCCGTTCCGAAACGCAACAACCGCCTCCGTATCCATGCCAAAACCGGCACGGAACCGGTAAACACGCAGTTTATCCACAAGCAAAATGCATTTCCAACAGATGAATTTCTAAAGAAATACGATAGAAAACACCGTAAAAAGCACCTGTTTGATATAAAAATCAAGTTTTCAAACAAATTTAACATTAAACATAGCTGCCATTAATTTTTTATCCTTATTTTTTGCCCGTAACAATAAGACACTTTAAGCAAATAAATGTTCATTTTCACAAATAATACCGGTCAAAATACTAAAATTATGTTAATCAACCCCATATATAACCATATGTTTAATTTTAAAAATTTAGTATCATGGCATTTAGAGCATCACTAAATTTCGCAGGAAAAGAGTTTGATGTACTGGACTGTACGTACACTCTAAGAAGAGAAGTAGACTCAAAAGGGCGTCCGGCCTCGAACATTTACGGCGGACAAATCCGGATTCATGTAGAATCGACGGAAGATACTTCCATTCTGGAATACATGACCAACCAATTCAAACCGCATTCCGGAAGTATCATCTTCAAAAAAGGAGATGAAGAAGCCAAAATGAAAGAACTCACGTGGGAAAACGGGTACATCATCGAATTTACCGAAGACATCGACATCATCGGTTCGAAGCCGATGACGATTACGTTCGTCGTGTCGGCCCAGACCATCAAAATCGGCGGCGCGCAATTCGAGCAGAACTGGCCCAAGTAACAGGAGAGTAAACATTTGGTAACGGAAGCCGTCTGCTGATTATCGATGAGCGGATGGCTTCTGTTGTTCTAACTTAAAACAAAAAAACATGGCAATACTTGAATATGGTATCGCGGTAACGAAGTAAAAGTAGACGCATCGGAAGCTATCGCGAACATTCCGGAAACCGCTCGCTCATCGTAGAACAACTCACGGCCGACGAAACCCGTCACTCCCGACGCTGTGGAAGGACTCACCACGATAGAAGAAGTGTTCGAACACTTTTCGCCTAACGTAGACGTAACATTCGAAAACGAACAGGGAGAACCCGTAAAAGAAAACTTCGGCTTTAAAAACACGGGCGATTTCAGTATAAAGAATATGACCGAAAACAGCCCCTTCCTTAAAAACCTGGCAATGCAGAAAGAATTCTACGAAGGACTCATCAAACAAACTGCGCTCCAATAAAGTACTACAAAAAGTATTGGAAAACGCCGAGTCGAAAGAAGCCTTCATCGCCGTTTTGAAAGAGCTCCAGGCCGAATTAGCAACCGAATAAAAACAAGACTACGATTTACCATGGCAGACAATAAAATTCAATCCGATATACAAGTACAGGAACCGGCAACGGCTTCATTCAAGGAAAAAGGAAAAGAAGCCCGGGCAGCCCAGGCATTGGAAAAACTATCCCGGTTCGGCGGGTTCAATTTCCTGGAATCGACGGTCGACGGAGTACAAAACCTGAATCCGGAACGCAAAGCGCGTAAAAAAATTTTCCTTACCGACGAGCAAAAGGCAAGCGAACGGGCCGCATTGAAAAATAAAATCGAAATGTGGATCAACCTGCTCACCGAGTCGTCCGATGCAACGGAAATGCTGGCCACTTCGAAAGCGAAAGCCGAAGCGGCCGCCGAGCATCTGTCGAAAAATCAGTTGACAGCCGCTCTAAGCGTTCGCAAACTGGAACAAGCCTACCGCGGAGTAATGCTTTTCTACAAAAACACCGAAGCCGACAAAGTAACCAACGTAACGATTGTAAACGCTTTCGAAAGAGCAAATAACCGACCTCGACAACTCCCGCTTTATCGACTTCGTTGCACAGGAGTTAAAGCAGAACTTCGACAAGCTCGACTTGCGCCGCAACTATTCGCTGTTGGCCATTCCGGGATACCTCGGCTCAAATAAGGTAGTGGAAAAATGGGCGAAAATAGCCACGAGAACAAGGTGATGCTTTATACCGACTTCGCCGACCTTGAAAAGCCCGACGATGTAGTGGAACTGTTTTTCAGTTCGAACCTCTCGGGCGGCGATACATTTAAATGTAATACCGCCATGGCATGCAACTGGCTGATAGGGCGTGCCAAGTACAAGGAGATAGGCGAGGAAGAGGATTTGCACGTATCGCCGTCGGTCGCCTTGATGGGAAAAGTATACAACACGCTGATGTCGCAGGTAACCGCCGTAAGAAATACGGCGGAATCAACGAAGTGGATGCGGTAGTATTCCCGTTGAAGAAAAGCGAGATTTCCCAACTGGAAAAGATGGGCCTCATCCCGATGGTAAACGAATACGGCAAAGTAATGGCCTTCTCGGCAAAAACGCTTTTCAACGGCGACAACCTCGGCTTGCAAACCTATTCGGTAGTGCGCGTATTCGACTATATTACGAAAGTGCTGTTCGACTTCCTGAACCGCCGCTCGTTCGAGAACTGGAATTCGAAAGCCGAACGCGACTTGCGCAGCCAAATCGTAAAGTTCCTCGACAGCGTGCAAGGAGCCGACCGCCTGATCGAAAAGTTCAAGATTATCCGTTTCGAGCAAGACCCGAACCAGAAAGACCGCATCTATTTAGATATTCACATGACACCGTTCTTCCCCGCCAAGAGCTTCGTTATCAAGCTCGACGGCACAAAGGGCGACGACGGCGCCACCTGGAACACCGAACTACCAACAGGCGTAATAAAAACAAGGCATGGATTTTTTGAACATCAACGAGACGGTTCAGAGCGCCATCCGGATTTCGAAAGGTGTAGCGCGGGAGCATGGCAACGGATGCTATGCTCCGGCACATCTTTTGCTCGCCCTGATGTATAAGGAAATCGGGCTTCGCTCTTTTGTCGAAGCGTTAGGAAAAGACATGGATTACCTGCACGAATGGGCGGAAGTACGCATCGAGGAGTACCCCAAAGAGGTGACCTCGGGCGACATCGTACCCGACAACCAGGTGCACACCTTATTCGAGCAAGCCGACAATATACGGCTGAAATGGGGATTGTTCGAAATCAATCCGCTTTGCCTGTTAGCCGCTATCGCAACGCCCGAAGCCGGATTCAGCACCGACGAACTGCGCTCGTTTCCGATTCGCGAACGGGAAATACACGACTTTTCCTGAGCGGAACGGCGAATGTAAAAAATCGGCCGCCGCGCCCATAGAGCTTTCCGCCGGAGACGACCCGCTCTGGAGCGCCTCCCAGAGAAGCCTCGACAAGTATTGTACCGACAAAACCGCTCTCGCCGTTGAAAAAAAAGTATACCCCATCGTATGCCGCGACCAGGAAACGCGCATGATGATGGAAATATTAGGACGCCTCGGCAAACCGAACGTATTGATTATCGGCGATGCGGGCGTAGGTAAAACGGCTATGGTAGACGGGTTGGCGTGCAGCATCGCACAAGGCTCCGTACCCCAGTACCTCCGGGATATGACTATTTACGAGCTCGATACCGGTTACCTTGATTGCCGGGGCTACGTATAAAGGAGAAATCGAAGAGCGGTTGAAAGGAATCATCAAAGAGTTGGCCGCACAGGGCAATGCCATTCTTTTTATCGACGAAATCCATACGCTTATCGACCCAAATCGGGTAATAGCGGAGCGGCCGGCATCCTGAAGCCCGAATTGGCCAAAGGAAACATCACGGTAATCGGCGCCACTACGGTAGACGAGTACCGGAAACTTATCGAACCCGACCATGCTTTCAACAGGCGTTTCGAAGTATTTGCAGGTTTCGGAGCCCGGCGCCGCTTCGGCCGTAAATATGATCGAATCGGTATTAGAACGTTACGAAACCTATCACGGCGTAAGCGTAGATATGGCCTCGCTACCGAATGCGAGGCATTGGCCAGGCGATATGTAAAAGAACGCAGGCTACCCGACGCCGCCATCGACTTGATTGACCGTACCCTCTCGGCGGTAAAGATGATTAACCAGAACAGCGCGAAGGACATAAAGGACTTCACTGTTGAACTGGCAGCCATCGAAGCAGCCCAAGAGCAACCGGAAAGCGAGCGTGCCGAGAAAATGCGGCTGCTCGATTTTACCATCCGGAACCGCCTCAGCCCGATTTTGCTGGGTATGCTGAACGAAACCGAAGCGGAAGAGCCGGCTTCGTACAGCGAATGGATGGACTATCTTCTGGCACGGCTCGATAAATTACGCGAGCTGACGAAAGAAAAAATCGCCCGGATTACCGCGCAGCAGGTAGCAGCGGTTATCTCGGCCTCGACCGGTATCCCCATCGGAAAAATACAGTCGGGCGAGAAAGAGAAGCTGCTTACGATGGAAGACACGCTACGCCGCCGGGTAGTAGGGCAAGACAAAGCGCTGAAAGTGCTTACCGACGCGATTGTAGAATCGCGCAGCGGCATGAACAAACCGGGGCAACCCATCGGCTCGTTCTTCTTATTGGGCCCCACCGGCACCGGCCAAAACGGAATTAGCCAAAGCGCTGGCCGAAGCCCTTTTCAACGACGAAAAGGCGATGATACGGTTCGATATGTCGAGAGTTCAAGGAAGAACACTCGGCGGCTTTGCTTTACGGAGCGCCTCCGGGATACGTGGGCTACGAGGAAGGTGGCCTGTTGGTAAACAAGATACGGCAACAACCCTATGCCGTAGTACTTTTCGACGAAATAGAGAAAGCCCATGGCATCGGTATACGACATCTTCCTCCAGATTATGGACGAAGGCAAGCTACACGACCGCCTGGGTAAAGAAGGCGACTTTTCGAACTCCATCGTACTGTTTACCTCCAATGTAGGAAGCGAGTGGCTTACCGGCAGATAAACGAGGGCAACGACCCTTCTACCACCGACCTGATGGAAGTGATGGGCACTTATTTCCGGCCGGAGTTCCTGGCCCGTTATCCGAAATCGTTCCGTTCTCACCCATCAACGAAGAAATGCTGGTACGTATTTTCGAAATCCAGATAAAAGGCGTGGTAGCGTTACTCGACAAACAGCATATCGGCCTGGAAATATCCGAAGAAGCAAAAAAGCGCTGGCTTATCGCGGCTTTACCCCGAAATACGGAGCGCGCCAGGTAGCCGGCACTATCCGCAATTACATCCGCCGCCCCATTTCGAAAATGATTGTAAGCGGCACGTTATCCGCCGGCGATACCGTAACGGTAAACGTAGCGGAGAACGGCGAGATTACATGGAATGTGAAACACTAAAAACGCACCCTTATGTTCGGCCATAAAAGTTTTTTACGCATCGGCTCCCTTACCGATTTCAGTATTTCGGGATTGTATAAAGACAGTTACGAACTGGAAAGTTGCAGTTTCAGCTTCTCCCAAGGAATGGATGTAAACGGCAAACCGCACAGCGACGTGCGGGGCGGAACACTCTATCTCACTTATGCCGGACTACCGCAGAACGATATGCTTCGCTGGATGTTGGGCTCTACCAAATATGAAGACGGCGCCATCGTGATTTGCGACGACCATGACGAGCCCTTAGAAAAAATCCATTTCGAGCAAGCAGCCTGCATAGGATTGGAAATCGACTATGCCCAACAGGGAAAAGCGTATATCCGTACGAAAATTACTTTGCAGGCACGGAAGATACAGGTAGAGAAACCATACTCGAAAATTGTTGGACCATTAATAAATAAGCGAAATGGGATTATTCAGCTTTCCACAAATAGATAGCGACCTGACCGCTTGGTTTATCCTCGACGGAAAGAATACGAAATGGGGCAATTCAATATCAGTTTCGGCCAATCGGTAGACGAACATAAAGGACAACCGCAAGATGAAGTACGCGGCGGGAAAATGTTGGTTAGGGTTAACCAGACACTTCCCGACAGCTTGTATCGTTGGGCGATGACTTCTTCCAAGAAGAACGGAGAAATCGTTTTTCGCTCCAAAACTGCCAACGCACGCTAAGATAACGTTTATGAATACATACTGCGTTAATTTCCAACGGGTGATAACAAATGGCGGCGGGGTAAATACAACGCTTGTTCTTTCACCGACGAAATAATAATCAACGGAATCAGTTTCGACAACCACTGGGTAGAATACTAAATATGGCATACTTAGAGAATTATATCACCTTGGATGAATACGCTGCCAAACGTAGCAGCAGTATGCATTATACCGGCTTTGTATCGGTTACGGTTATATCTGGATGAAGAGCAACGTATTGATGCCCCCTAACCAGCACGGATACAATGCTACTTGGACGGATATGCCTGTAACCCAAGCACGTAATATCGTTTATTATGAGTATGTAGAAGAAACGAAGCACGAAGCGGTTAAACACAGCCTGCGCGGATTGTTTAAAGACGGGAAAGCGGTTATTACGATAGTTCCGGGAATAACCTTGAGTGCTATCGCCGCCCTTTTCGACGTAACGGTGGACGACTTGGTTCGTTGGAATAATATCGAGAATCCTGATAAAATAACGGTAGGACAAAAAATAACGGTTAGCGAGAAGACACCTGACACAACAACCGGGTCGCAAGAAACTTCCGGTGGTGAAAACTTCCTTTTCTCCCCGGCCATGAATGTTATTTCATTGTTGCTCGCTATTGCTTCTACGGGTGCATCGGCTTATCAATCACTACCGGCTTATAACCGGATGGCGGCTGAATTAGCTAAAAAAGCGCCTAACCGTTTCTTAGCTCGTTATAATGGCAAAATAGTGGATTGGAGCATGAAGTTTAAAGCGAATCAAAGCGTGAATAAAACTATTGTAGCCACGGAAAAAGCCAGTTATTTAAAGAGTTTGAGATGGTTAAAAGGGGTTAAGTTTGCAGGCTATTTAACAAGTGCTTTAGGGGTATATATATCAGGAAAGCAAGCCGTCAAAAGTAAAACAATAGAACAAAAAGTTGAATACATCACTGATACTGGTATGGGAATAGCAGGTTTTATTCCTGGTGGAGGATGGATAGTATCTAGTATGTATTATTTTACTAAACCACTACAATATGAGTGGAAAGAACACGTTTTGTCTCATCAAATAAAAACCGGGATAGAAGGATGTGCATCTATAATGCCTTTTAAATAAAATAGAAAAATGCAACTATTTCAGTATATGTTTTACAGAATATACAAACTATATTATAACTGGGGAGAAGGTAATGCCGCAATACCAGCTACTATTATTACATCTGCTTGTATGACGTCAAATTTAGTAACAATTATTCCGTTTATATTTAGCGTAAAATACAACAACTGGTTATTTATTATAATCTGTATTTTACTGATCACTCTAAATAAAAAGTGGCTCACAGATAACATTCTTCTTCAAAAATACGATGAACAATGGAAGCAAGAAAAAAAGAATATAAAGCGAATAAAAGGAATATTGATTATATTATACATAATAGGTTCTTTTGCCGCTTATGTTAAAGCCATAGGCTATTACAGTGAGGACACAAATTGGAGGTGGGAGTTATAGTGCATTCTAAATAGATAAAAAATGAAACCTTTTCAATACATGTTTTACCAATTGTACCGATTTTATCGCAAATGGGAAGATTTTTCCGCCGAAATACCAGCAATAGCTATTGTTTCGGGTTGCATGGCACTGAACCTATTGTCGGTAATTCCTTTATGTGTGAATATTCATTTTAATAACTGGTTAGTAACAATTCTTATTATTTCATTAAACATTATAAATACAAAATGGATTATGACACAGGAGATTATTATAAAATACGACAAATTATGGGAACAACAAGAAAAACACATAAAACGGATTAAAGGAATAGCCATAGCAATATATATAATCCTTTCTTTGGCTGTCTATATTTACACCTTACGATATTATCAACCTTCTACCCATTGGGAATTCGTTTTATAATTTATAGGATATGAACCTCATTGATTATATATTTCGCTCTACTGTCAGGATGCAAATGCGCATACTGAAAAAGGATGTAGACGATTCCAGATTTAGTACAACATTAGTAGCCGGATTATGGTTGGGCTGGCTTTTTATATCCATAATTTTAACTTTAAGTATATGGAATAGAAATAGTTTTTCCGACGCTTTGGTTAATTCTGCATTCGTCCATATATTCACGTTGGCAATATGTACCCTGTTGATAATAGTCGGGTATTTCTTCTTTATCAAATACGATAAGTTAATTGCCCGACGAAGCAAAACAAAGCAAATGATTATCTATTTGTATAGGAAACCCTTTCAATACATGTTTTACAGAATATACCGATTATTCTGTAAATGGGGTGAAAATAACAGCGAAATACCGACAGCCGTTATCATTTCCATCTGTATGATATTTAATATATTATCTATACATAATAGGCACAATAGGAGCTTTTGATCATTATCAAGGATATACTAATTGGTCTTGGAAGTTGTAATCCTTATCAAAGAAATATTGAAAACCCGGCATATATTAAATGACGATATAGTTCACTAAATAAAAAACAATGCAAACCTATCTATACCTACATAAAGAACACACCGGCCTCCCCCAGGAACAATATCAGGGGAAATATCCGTTGCGGCACGCCGACTACGAGTTAAGTCGTAGCGTAAGCCGCAGAGGAGAAATCGCATCCGGCGTTTGCGGCGGTGAGATACGGGTAGTTATCGACGGGTTTGTCCAAGCGGCATTATTAGGATGGGTTTTCGACTCGTTCCGCAAAGAAAACGGTACCATCGAAACCATCGACGAACACGAAAAAACAATAGCTAAGCTCCATTTCACGGAAGCCACAGTAAAAAACTTCCGGATAAGCTACGACTCGCGGGTAAAAAACGGGGTGGCCACCCTCCTTACCGTAGAAGCCCGCGAAATAATCACCGACAACGATTTACACTTTGAAAACACATAACGATGGGATTCTTCGACCGGCTATTTAAAGGGAAAGGGGTATTTACCGACAAACGCAACCCGGATATGGTTTGCGAGATGACCCTTTGCGGGCAGCAACATATCCTCAGCGAGTTCGATATGACTTACGAGCCCGGCAACGATGCCAAAGAATACATCGAAGCATACGCCGTATTTTCCGAACCCGTCGGGAAAGAAATCGACAACTGGATAACCCAGGGCAACCGGAAAGAAAGCGGCGTAGTAAAATTTTACCGTAACAGCGACGCCTTCGACGAAGGCGCCCTGTTCGAAATACGATTCGGCGATGCCACCTGCATACGATACCGCAACGTATCGCACGACGGCATACCGGTTAAAACCCTCGTGTTGGCACTTCCCTCCGTTAAGATGGGAGGCGCAGCACACGAACAACCCAGGTAAAAATGACGACTTATTCATTATACGAACTGGCAGGCATGCTCAAAACCGGCCTTTGGCAAGGTGGCGAAGTAGAGAAACTCGGTTATATCGGAGCGCCCGTTAGCTGTACGCCCACTGCGAAAAGCTACGGTCTGCAAGGAATATATATAAGCTACGACACCATGCTGGAGAGTTGCGAAGGCTCGGCACAAGGCGGCGGATGCGAACTATTGATTTCGCAATACCGGCCCTATACCGGCACCTACGCCCTCTATAAACTGGAAAGCCACCTGCGCGACCGCGACTTGCTCCTATCGAGGTTACACGATGTACTTACCGACAAACGCAACCCGTATGTATGGTCGTACAACCTTTCGGGGAATAACGTATACGCCATTAAGCGCAGATACGGAAACGCATACAGTAGCATACGCGGAGGCACCATCGCAACGCCCCGCGAAAGTAAACGATTCGGAAGATGAAAGAAACGTATTACAAATTACCCTTGAACTTCGGGCGCTTTTTCGAAGAAAACGGCGGCCGGCTCGAGAAATGCACCGAGGTGGAATCCATCGACCAGCACATCGAGTTGTTGCTCACTACTTGCCCCGGCGAACACCGGTTCGACCCCGATTTCGGGTGCCGCATCTGGGAGCTCGACTTCCAGGTAATCGCTTCTTTCAAGAAATGGAACGACCTGTTCGGTCAATACGTTACCGAAGCGATAGCCCGGTACGAAACCCGACTCGCCGATTTAGCGGTAGATATTCAGCTAAGGGAAATCGTAAAGGAAGAAAGAGCCAACAGCTCCATCGCCGTACGCAAACGCGCGGATATATACGTTAAAGCCCGGCTGGTTTCTACCGGCGAACCCGTACGGTTGGGATACACCCTTTATTTAGGGCCTTTGTCGAACGAATAACCGAGAACATATGAACGACTATACCAGAGAAAAGATAAAATTACGGATGCTCAAACGGATAGCCCTGCTATGGGATATTTCGGATATAGAACATATCGACCCTGTAGTAAGGCTACTGATAGAAGCATTAGCAGAAGAAATTTTCCGGCTATCCGGTGAGCTAAGCGAACTCGACGACCGGCTTTTATCGAAACTGGCCGCTTCGATGACTCCCGTTAGCCGCCTTACTGCACGGCCGGCACACGCAATCGTAAGTGCTATGCCTGTCGATTCTGCGGTAACAATCGGTAGAAATACAGTTTTCGAGTACAAGGAAACGAAAGCCCTCCGCAAGTACAATCTGAATAGCATACGCTTTACCCCGATCGTTCCGTTCGAACTGATAAAAGCCTCCATCCGGTTAATACAGATACAAAGCAATTTATACGGATACGACGAAGAGTTCCGGCGAACCCATATAGCCTCCATGTTTACCCGGGACGAAGTTCTAAACAATACCGTATGGCTTGGAATAGAAATAACGCCTGAAATAGTAATGCTCGAAACTCTTCCGCTTTACTTCGATTTCCCGAATCTAGAAAACAAATACGCTTATCTCCAGTTACTCCCTTATAGCCGATGGAGGGTCGCCGGAAAAGAGATAGAATGTAAAGCGGGATTAGCAACGGAAAATGGGGACACAGCCACCGGCTACGAATACACCCAAGCGCAAACCGACATTGTTTTTTCCGATTTACACGCTCTGTATAACAGCCATTACATTACCTTACAAAAAATCGGAACGGGCAGCAAAACAAACTATCCAGCAGAGTGGACAAACTATTATCCCCAAGAAATACTGGGACAACTCGCCACACCCCTCCTTTGGATAAAAGGTACCTTTCCTCCTTCCGTTTCGAAGGAAGTGTTGGAACACTTGCGGGTAGGCATAAACCTGTTTCCCGTAGCGAATATATCGAAGCGAACCAACTCGCAAAGAATGTTTGATGTTTCGATGTTTATGCCCCTCGAAACGGATATAAACGAATCTTTTTTCGAAATCGCGTCGGTTAAAGACTCATCAGGAAAAGAGTACGAATTGTTATCGTCGGACAATTATGTGGATAAAAACAAAACGGCTGGTACCTATTCACTGCGCCGGGGAGGCGTAGAACAATACAGCAACACGAACGATACGAAGAGTACGATATTACGGCTTACTGACATTATCCGCGACCGAAACATGTTTTCCAGCAGCAAAACGGAAGAAACATTCCAACTGATGCTGAGCGACCTTCTGACTCTGACCGATAAAATAACCCACACAATAGAGTCGTTAGAAAGCCCCACGGAAGTAAAGAATTATATCCTGGTAGATAAAGCCAATCCGGGAGAAACCCTGCTGGTTGATTACTGGGTTACAAATGGAGAGACAATCAACAATTTCAAGCCGACGGCCCCTCTTACGGTAACCGGAGCATATCCGGTTTTAAAAAACGCTGTTTTTTTCACCTCCCTGCAAGGAGGGGCCCCTACCCCTTCGGTAGAAAAAACCAAAGACATGCACCGGTATATGCTTACTACGCACGATAAGCTGTTTACTTATCACGACATTCTTAATTTTTGCCGGGCCGAATATGGAAACTATATAAATAACATAGAAGTAAAGCAAGGCATAGCTATCAGTAAGAAACCGAAACAGGGATTGGTTAAAACGATCGACCTTTTCCTTACCCTCGATTCCGTTCAGGCTTCCGGATTGCAAAACGAAGATTTCCGGATGGAACTACTTTGCAAATTGGAGAAACGTTCGCCCGAAAATTTTATTTACCGAATATTTATAACCCATTAAAACTACGGTGCCATGGCAGAAAAAGACTTGAATAAAAGAACTGTCGAGATAAAGATAAACGGAAAAACCTGTGACTTTATTTCTTTCGAACTTCGCCAGGGACTTGCCGGCCACCATACCTTCGTTATCCGGCATAATTACTGTGCCAAAGAAAAAACCCTGTGGGAAACATCGCCCGAAAAAGTAGTGGAGCAACTGGGCTGTCCTGTTACCATCAAGATAGAAGAATCCGAAGGGGGGCGTAATCGATTTCGAAGGAGTAATAACTAAAATCGACCTGGGCGGCAAAAGCAGTAATCAGGGCGAAGCATTCCTGTACGGAGGAAGCCCTACCTTATTAATGACCGACGACTATTCGATGGACTCCTTTACGAAAACCGACCTGGCATCGATTGTACAGGAAACCATTACGAACATTGGATATAAGATAGAACATAAAATAGACCCGCTCAACAATCCCGAAATTCCTTACGTATGCCGCTACAAGGAAAGCAGCTACGACTTTTTGAACCGGCTTTTGGCCGACTGCGGCGAGTGGTTTTTCTATGACGGAAAAAAAATCGTGGTAGGATTCCCTGCGGCTAAAGAAGATAAAGAACCGTTAACGCTTTCATACAAGTACGACCTGGAAACCATGTATATTTCTTCCTCGGTAGGGAATTACGATGTGGAGCAATACGATTACGATTATACGCAAGACCGGATAGCACAGTGGATATCGCCGCCCGAATCGAAAGGGGCAAACCTGTTTACCCGTAAAGCATTCAGTTTTTCCAAGTCGCTTCATTCCAATTATACTTTCCAACCGAGTAGCGTTCCTGTTTTCGGTTCGTACACTTTCAACCTGATGGAAAACTCGGTAAATGCTACGCATTACGCGAAACTCTCGGAAGGTGCCATGCTGGTAGCGGTAACCTCTACCTGCAAAACGGCCATAGGTACGGTTATTTCGCTGGACATCGACCCGGAAATGTCGCGCTTTACAAAGAAACTGGGCGACTTCCGGATTATCGAAACCGTACACCGCTACGACAACGGCAGCAAGAAATACGAAAATCACATCAAAGGGATTAACGCAAAAGTAGAATACAATCCTGCGAAAGACATCAAACACCCGGTAGCTTTACCCGAAGTAGCAACCGTTATCGACAATAATGATCCGGATAATTTAGGCCGCGTAAAAGTACAATTTACCTGGCAGCGGTTGGAAGACCACCCACAGGATAAAACCAGCGGATGGATGCGGGTACAACATCCGGATGCAGGCTGCAGCGACACCGTATCGAACGACCGTGGTTTCTTTTTCGTTCCGGAAATCGGCGACCAGGTAATGGTAACTTACGAATACGGCGACCCGAACCGGCCGTTTCGTAACCGGAAGCCTGTACCATAAGAAGAATACGAAAGGGATTGCCGACAGCAACAAGCTGAAAACCCTCACGACACGGAGCGGTTCTACCTTGACTTTCGATGATGATGCCCATACCATCCTGTTATGGACTACACAGGCAAACCAGATTTTTATAGACGAGAAAAAAGGAAGTATTTCGATAACCTCAGCCGAAGAAGTAAATGTAACGACTAAAAATGTAAATATCGACGCTTCGGAAAATATGACGGTTAACATAGGAAAAGATTTTACTATGTCCGTCGGCGGAAATGCCACTTTATCGACCGGTGAAAACCAAGATATATCCGTTGGCAAAAACTTACAGCAAACGGTAGGATCTGATTATCTGCTAAACGTAGAAAAACAATTCAAACAAACTTCTTCGCACATACAGGTAATGAGTAGCGAAGGAGATATAATAATTAAAAGCGCATCGAAAGCACTAGTTCAAGGAGCAGCCGACGCCCGAATAAGTAAAGGATAAAACCGGAGAAGTATGAGCTACAATAGTTTTGTTTACGATTTGTCGCAACAAATCGACGATAGGGTTGTTCAATGCGTTTGTATAAAAACCGTGCCAGCATCTCCGATACGGGGTGACGAAGAATATTATAAATGGCGGTTCGAGAATTTTATGGAAAGACATAAAGACTGCTCGCACAAACCGCCTCAATATTATTATGGAACCTTGTCGAAAAATAAAGTGGAATGCAACGAAAGCATCTATCCTGCCGTAACCGACTTCTCGGCGTTACTAACAAAGCAGTATTCCCTCCTTACCTATCGCTTCTTCGAAAATGCGATTATCGGATTGGGAAAAGAAATAGCCAAGCGGCAAAAGCAGGCGGCTGCATATACCCAGAAAGATATTTCTTATACTCCGGTGCTGGACGATAGCTACGGCTACAAATACTGTGTAGCGTTCGGTAAACTGTTAAAACCGTATATGAGCGCAGACGGCAAAAAAATGGGTTGACCAAACATTAGATTATCTGCAACAGTTTATGGAAGAGGGAGTGGTCAAATTGAGTTGGTTATCCCCTAAATTCAACAAAGAATTTAATGACAAATATAATCTTGATAAAGGTTACGCAAAAACTAAATTTTACACCGACATCGAATTAAATAATTCCCGGTTTAAAACTTTCGCATTTGCCACGCACCCGGATGCTTATTTATTAGGAGGTCTGGCGAGCCTCCTGGTTAAGAAAGGACATTTCGGCGACCTTATGATGATTGTACTTACGCCGGAGCTTAAAGAATGGAGGGATTCGGAAACCTGGCTTCAAGCTTGGATAACCGCCAAAGGCATCTGGAAAGAATTGGATATAGGTAGTTGGTTCAAATAACGAAAGCGAGTGTAACGATGGTAACGATTTTAAAAATTGTAATGCTTATGGGCTTTTTAGACTTTTTATCTTGCGTACCGCAATGGAATGAGAATTATTTTTTTACCAAAATAAGCGAGTTCGACAACAACGAACTGACCGGAAAAGTATTCTTGCTAAACGAACAAACCGGGTTGTTTTTTTACTCCTATCCGGTACCACCACACGATATTGCTGCAAACAAGCATATAATTGGCATATACAAAAGTACGAACGGAGGAAAAACACTAAAAAAAATAGAAATCGGTGAAGGAGAGTACGAGCATTTTACTCGTTCCATCGATAAAAAAGGCCTCTACTTAATAGTAGCATTAAACCGACCCGATAGAAATATACGGGGTTATAAATTATACAGTTCCTTGGATGAAGGGGAAAGCTGGCAGGAAGTGTATACTTTCGAAGATAAACGATTCGGTGGGCTGGTGTTTTTTAATGATATGACAGGATTTGCAGAGATAATTCAAGACCCTATCGGATATGACGACCCTTATTTACTAAAAACAGAAAACGGAGGGCTCAGCTGGACCCGGCTAAATGTAAACGTTAATGAACTATCCCTTGAATGCGGTACTACAAACGAACGGATCATGGGAACAGACATACAATACAATAACGTAGTATGGGAAATGAATATTCATACGCAGGAAATAAAACGAACCCGGTTGGAAATAGCAGACAGCCTCGCTATTTATGGCTTGATTATTAGCGACCCGGTAACCCGAAAACATTATGTTAAGATAACAAATAAAGAGTATGATAAACGAGAAAAGGAATGGATATATTGCCTCGAAACGAAAGAACAAATAGAAATCCCTGACACTTCATACGGTATAAACGTATATAATGATAATTATATTTCAATATTAGGCGCAGAAAGAAGCAACACATTTATGAGTCGTTTCTTTTATAGTACTGACCGCGGAAAAACATGGCATAAAGAAGTACCCCCATGTCATCTGATCGGTACGTTTGACTTATATGGGAAAGGGGTTTTCTGGAGTATGGCCGAATACGGCGACCATATCGTATGGCCTTTGATGGTTAGAATCCCTAACGAAAATGAAAAATAAATAGCAGGATAAAACAAAAAAACGGGTGTAACATGCAATACCTTCTTAAAGCGGTACTCACAGTGAAAGACAAGCAAGGTGAATTGAAAAAGAATACCTATTCTTTATCCTACGTTGTAGAGAAACTTCAGGAAGTCGGCCAAAACGCGACTATTTATGATAAAGAATTGAAAATATATTTTCAAAATACTGCTGCCTTAGCTACAGTTTTCGAAATAGAAGTAGCGGATGTCAAACTGGCCTTACACCCCCTTATTAATAAAATCCGAAGATTTTCTTAAACGCACATTATACCGATTCGATTGGATACAACCCCGAATTAACAGGCAAGGGAAACTGATAGGTATTGATAATTCGGAAGAAATAATCGGGCAATGGATGCAGATACGCACCTCGCTATTGAATGATTACCAAGGCGATTCTGTAAAAGCAATATATACAAACTATCGACAGCCAGATTGCCTACGCAGAATTTTAGTGAAACTCCGCTATCGCAATATTTTTACTACGGATTGGTTTTCCCGATTATTCCACCTAAACATTGTGACAACTGGCAACGTAACAGAATAGTTGCCTTGTCGGACTTCGATACTATCCGGTTAAATGAATCCATTACCTACGCAGGTACGGATGGCGAATTAAGAAAATATGCTATTACCGGAAGCCCGGCGGAAAAGGACGAATCGATTTTGAATAAATTTTCAGGCAACGTATTCGTTCCAATCAACGATATTCACCCTACTGAGGCATACGTAGAAGTGGAGTATATTACTAAAGAACTTGTAATAAAATGGAATTTTCAATTATCTAACTATTAAACCCCACAAGTATGAGTACACCTTTAAATACCTCTTCGTCTGGCTCCGGAAGCAACGGGAAGTATTCAAAAACCGAAAAAGAAGAGCTCAATAATAAAAAAGAAGAGAAAAAAATAAATTGGCAAGATCCCAACGAGCAAATAAAATATGTATGCGACGGAGCAAAAGTACAGTGTAGTTATTGTAACCCACCGATTGCTACTTTCACAGCTACTGCCGAAACGGTCATGCTACAAGATAAAGCATGGGGAACGGTAGGAGATAAAGATGGAAAAAACAACTTCGGATTTACAGGAGTTTGCATGCATCCGTCCCAACAAAAGCCTATGACGCCGCCTCCTCCATGCAAAAGTATAATTAGCTTGGGCGATTGGGAAACTTTTCAGAAACCATCATCGGCAACCACAATGCATTGTTGGTAAAATCGACTATTCCTTGCATGATTAGCGGTTCGAATCTAACCGTTACAGAGAGTGGACAAAAGGCTACTTTAACTAAAATAAACCCGCTAAAAGAAGAAGCGCATATCGTTTCGATCGATATTTTAGACGATGCAGACACCCCTCTTTCCGGAGAAGTAATCCAATATGTAAATCTAAAAAAAGAAAAACGTTTTATAGATGGCAAATTGGTAAAAGCTACACACCAATTAGATAAAATAATACGTTGCAAAGTGAAGTTCGACAAGCCGAAAAAATCGCATTTTACGTTAAAGTTAGAGCCGGCTAGCACCAATCTGAGCTATACGACCCTGGAAAAGAAACGGAACGCAAACTTTAAATTCCAAGAAACAGAATTGAATTTGGTGACAGACGAGAAAGGAGAAAAGATAGTCGAAGGTAATACCAATTTGTTTTTAGACCAAGTCGGGGGAAATAAATACAAAATTACTGCTACAGATAACAACGGCACAACACTAACGAGTAGTGCCAATATTAAAACACTACGTTTGCTTTATTATGTAGTAGTAAAAATGAAAGGCTTGAACTCAGTCGCCTCTTCTCTTTCCATTTTTGAGAACGAATTTAAGACCAATCACATACTCTTTAATAAATATGCAGATGCTTCTATCGCCTATATGGAAAACATCGGAGTAAACGATGCAAGTAAATTCCAAACGAATGTTACGAATGCATACAACGCCCATACAGGAAGAGCGCCCTATTGCATTGCTATCGCTTATACCGACCATTTAGCCGTAAAAGACGCATCGGTTACATTAGCTCCTCCCGTCAAAACCATCCAAGTAGGTCCGGGAGCAGTACCCATACTATTTTCGGTAATTAACGCGAAAGGGAAAAGTAGCGCATTATGGAATAACATAGTAAAAAATGAGGATTGGTTGTTGATTGCATATATACAGATTCTATAACCGGTCGTACAACTTCCATCAGCAAAACTCAATGTACCCCTTTTTCATCTAAAGGACCGACAAATTATTATAACCAGGTAAAAGTAGATGTAAGCAATCTACCGTTGGGCAATGGACATATCGAATTAAAAGTAAACAGTGTAAACCGAATGCGCGGCGGCTTGTCGTTTACAGGTACTAACATTGTTGCCATTTGTACCCGTGCTTGGTGGCGAACTATTTCAACCGCAGACCAAAATCAAGTGATGATTCACGAAGTAGGCCACAAGGTCGGAATGGTACCCAACGGAAACAAACTGGACAAACCGGTTAACTATTACGACAGTAATCAAGGACACGTAGGGTCACACTGTCATGCCGGCATCCCTATACAAAAGCGTTACGATGACTCAGTTTCTGCTAAGCGCTCTATGTGTGTTATGTACGGAGCCACTAATGGAAAAACCGCTTTTTGTACCGATTGTGCCAAATGTGTAAAAAAAACAGATGTATCAAATGGAGCAAATTATTAAATGTCGCCAATACGCTTTAGTTTTTCTTTTAATGGTATTTCTCCCGCTTATACGGAACGGAAACGCGAGTACTGAACAGTTAAACCAACAACAAAAAATTATGTATAAGATTAAATTCATTCCGAATGACTTTCAAAATATGGAGTGCGGATACCACTCCGTAATTCCTAACGCATGTACCCCGCAATTGGAAAAAGGTAAAACCTGGATAAAAATTAACGGCCCACGCCAAATGATTTGTTACATGATAACATCTGACACTCAAGCAATAGGGGTTACTGTCGTTCCTTATCTACCTATCTGTTTTTCCTATAAAATAACAAAAAAAAAGGCAGTATAAGCATTATGAAGAGTCGAATATCATCATTTATATCAAAAATGAAAAAGATAAAAACTGGACTTCGGGCGTGGTTCACTACGAGGACGATGGATATAATATTCCGAGTCCGGAGGAAGAAGAAGATATGAGAAAGATTCAAGAAGAAGTCAAAAATGCACAGAATTATTCAGAAGATATGCTGGATAAGGGCCCGAGTTTCGGTGCCACAATGAATTTGAATGTGCTTGAATACGTCAACATCCCCTTAAAATCAGGAGAATACGAAATCTATTTGACTAATTTCGGATTAGAATCCAATCATATTATAGTGAAAATAGTTATAAAGAGTTGAAAGAGGGAAATCGAAGAAACCTGAATACGACATATTATTTTAATGTTGCTAACTAATACGATTGTTGATTATATACTGTTTATCCATATGAATCCATTTATACAAACTCTGGCAATAACCTATTTAATTTATCCAATACTGGGATTACTCCTAATAGGATTAGGTATTTTTATCGCTAAAAAAAACAGCCTATTAAGTAATAAACGTTTGATAGGATACGTAGTAGGCGCTATTATAACGCTTTCTCTTCCGGGATTACTCGGATTTCTTGATTACGACTTTATGCCATACGGATATATTACCCTCTTTTATGTTGTACATGGTTTTGGGCTGGTATAATCTGCGCCTAATAAACTGGGTATATAAAAAAAAAATACACCTATCGTCAAGAAGTTATATTGACAGTATTTGTACAAATCACTGCCATGCTGTTTTTTACGTTATTATTCAATTTGTGTAACGATTTACAATACGGGCTATGGGCTTCAACATCTCTTTTATCGTTTCGTTTTTGTTTCCTTGTTCGTACAAGCCTACCACCTTTATTTATATATACCCGAACCCATATACAAACTTTGGAATTTCAACGATAGCGACAGCGTAGATATGTATGCCGATATAGATTTCGGGCGTCTTAAAGTTGTGACACTCGAAATATATAAGGAAGATGGTGATCAGGTACCTTTACGACTTAAAGGAAAAGTACCCGACGATATTCTTTTCGGAGTATGGATAAAACGCTTGATTGAAGACTATAACAAAAAATTTCCATTATCTCCTATCCAGCACGAAACCAATGAAATACAGGACAACTGGATATTTTACAGGCATAATTCGGTATTTCTACCTAAACATTATATAGACTGTTTCCTAACCGTAAAAGACAACCGGATACACGAAAACTGCTTTATCGTGGCCAAACGGATTAAAGAATACATTATCAACTGACTGGATAGCAGAACCCGGCTCATACGCCTTTCCGAACGATAAACATATAACACAGAGATATGAAAAAGCATAAATTAGTAAACTGGCAGGGGCAGATGAAGCTCTCGGCCGACCATTTCCGCCAAACGGAAGACTACTTTATCGAGGGAATGAACGATATACGTTCGCTTTTTCTCGGGAAATACGACTACGGCTTGTTACCCTTGCTCGGCCAGGATAGAGAGGTAGAAATACGGATACGGGAACACATGGACAACCAGGTGGAAGTAAACGTATACTGCTGCAACGCGGTGACCGCTTCCGGCGAGCGGATTAACTTCAACCTGTCGGAAAATGAAACGCCCCTGTCGAAAACATATTCGCCGCAACACGACGAGATGGGGCAAAACAAAAAAATAACCCACTGGGATGTAATCCTTTCGGTTAACCCGTACCAACGGGTAGCAAGCGGCGAGCCCGACCCGCTGGAAGAACCGCTTCGCCATCCCGAGTGCGAAAGCACTTACAAGCTCCATATTCTGCCGTCGGGCGAGTTCAACTCGTCGGAATGCGGGCCGCACTTCCTCAATATCGGCAAAATCCGGAAAGAAGGAAACCGTTACCTGGTAGACCAGAACTACATTCCGCCGTGCCGGACGATGTCGAGCCATCCGGAGTTGGCGCATTACTTCAAACTGTTCGAAAAGTCGCTTTACGGGCTGCGCCAGTCGTGCAAGAATATTATCGCGAAGGTAAACAACCGGCCTACGGGCAGCGAACTGGCCGTAAAATATCCGGTCGATAAGCGAAAGTATTTTTACTTACCTCGCTTCCATCCACTTCCGGCTGAAAAATTTCGAAACGGCTATTCCGCCCGTGATGATAACCGAAGATGTAAGTACGTTGGCGTCGCTATGTTACGTTTGCTTAGTACGGCTTCCGGGCGTACAGAAAGACGAGTTGCTGAAATACTTCTACGAGTGGAGCGACGTAACGCCCGGGGCTTTCGAGGAAATGCTCGCCGATACGATGGAGATAACGTACGAGCATCATAACCTGCGCTCGGTGATGGTGCGGCTCGAAACATTCCTTAATTCGCTTTGCGACTTGTGGGAACACCTGAACCGCCTGGAATATATCGGGCAGCATAAGGAGAGCCTGGTGGTATCGGCCCGGGGCGGCGAAAGGAACGAGGAACGGCACGGCTTTATGGTATCCGATTAACACGGAAAGGGTATGAAGGAAACGAAAAATTTATCCGCTTGCATTCCGCTGGCCGAGCAATATCCGTACTACCGGGCCGACGTTTTCTCGGCGTGCCTTGCTCGAAGCGGGGTTCGCCCCGGAACAGATCGTTATAGCCCGTAAAAGCGAATCGGTGCAGGGTTTCTTGTACGACATCGAAAAGGTAAGTGTAAAATATCCATACCTGTATCCCGAAAGCCCGTACGTGAACATCGAAAGCGGACGCCCGGGAATTTACGACGCCTTACCCGAGGATTTGTTTTTTGCGGCCGACCATAGCGGGCACGAACGTGATAAGAAGCATATCATCGAGCGTATCCGGGCGAACAAACAGGCGGAACATGCGGTAAGGCGTTTCCTGAGCTTGTTCGAAACGGAAGCCGACAGTTTCTTGTGCGACCTCCGCACCAAAGAGCTGAAATACGACAAGCGGCATTTGTACCCTGAATTCGCCGCCGTATTCAAACGGCACTGGAACGTAATCGAACTGATGTACCCCTGCGAAACGCTCCGTTTCCTGCAAGTAGCTCCGTACCTCTACGCTTTGCGCGGGGATACGGGGGCGGCAGGCAGCGCACTTTCGTTTATCCTGAATATCCGCACAACGTTCCGGCTGGTCTATCTGCCGGAGAAACCGGATAACAGCTTCGCTCCCACCCTGTCGGAAATAAAATTCGAGGATAACTCGGTGCTCGTATCGGACGAAGCCCAGGAAATAACGCCGGTGATGCGGGTTACGCTTTCGGAGCTCGACCGCGAAACGTGCCGGGAGTTTTTCAAAGGGAAGCCGAGAGAAAAGATGCTCCGGTACTTAGCCGGCCTTTTTTTCGAACCTACATTGCCGCTCCGGATAGAGCTTATGCCGGAAAAAGAAGCCCGGCAGTTCTGGCTGGGAACCGATACCCGCGATTCGTATTTAGATGTAAACACGTATTTATAGTATAACGCCAATGAAAGCACTTAATCATAGCTCGGTAGTAAAGGGCTATCTTACTTTTTCGGGTTGTATGGCCTTAGTAGTTTGTTTATTCATAGGGATGTGTTACTGCTTTATTTCGGCCTCGGCCTCCGAAAGCGCGAAAGTAGAGAAGCGCTCGCTCGTGTTCGACCGGGTTTTCAGTACACAAGTGGATATGGTGGAGCGGGTCGATTCGCTGTACAACTACATGTCGCTTATCAACTCGAACAACCGGGTGAACAACATCTTAGTGCAGAACATGACCAGCACGATGAAGATGCGTTTGCTCGACGATATGGAGAACATGGAGAAGAAGGATATGCTTCTTTATAAAAACCTGCTGCCGAAGGTGAACCGTTTCCTTACGGTGAAAGACTCGGTGCGGATACTCGAAAAACAAAAAAATACGCTTACGGCCGATTTGCGGCGCTGCATCGATGCCGAGCATGCGGCTTCGCGTAAATTATCGCTCCAGGGTGCCAAAACAATTAATACGAACGGAAATGGAAACTAAAAATATCCGCAGGCGCGACAAGGTGAGCGCCGCGCTGAGTATCATGTTGATTTTCGGCGTTTGTGCGTCGGTTTGTCTGTTTTTTTTTCCTGAAAGGCTCGAAAATCGAACTGGCTTCGCACAAGAGTTTTATCGTAAAGAAGTACGAGCGGCAACAGGCTTTCCAGAAAAAGCAGGCGGAGTATCAGGAAATGTGCGACTCGCTGTATGCGCGTATCGACCGGTTCGACCCCGGCGTGAACGCATCGTTCGAGGAAAACGACATCAAGTTCCTGATAAACGACCTGAAAAGCGTTTACGAGCAGAATGCATGGGATAAGCGGTATAAAGCGTTTTTACCATGTGGCGTCCTTTTACGAAATGTGGTTTGCCGATAAGAAGCTGCTGTGGGGCAACCAGTCGAACATACAAACGTTCGGGAAAGACCTGGAGTTGTGCGAAATGGGGCTTACCAAGAAGGAAGACGAGTTAAAAACCAAACAAAAACGCAAGTAAATGAATAAGTTCAACAATGTAACGTCGTTGATTGTAGTGGCCGTACTGGCGTTTACCACGGGCATGCTTGTTTTGTGCTTCCGCTCGTGCCGGCAAGGACCGGAGGTAAAAGCATCGCTTTCGGCTGCGGAGGTGGAGGTTAACGAAAGTTTTACGTATTCCGACAGTACGCACAAGGCGCGGAACTGGTACTGGGAATTCGGTGATAAGGGGTCGTCGTACAAACCGAGGGGAACGTATAAATACAAGGAGCCTGGCACGTTCAAGGTGCGGCTTACCGTAAACGGGAAGTACGAGAAGGTGTTTACGATACAAGTTAAAAACAACGCCCGTGAATCGGCCTCGCGCTTGGTGCATATCGAAGCGCCCGACAGCGCCATGCAAGGCGAGTACATCGTATTCAAAGGGGTAGGCAACGACAAGCAGTGGCGCTGGGAGTTCGGCGAGAGCGGCATGGTGGATACTCGCGAAAAAACGCCGTTGTACGCTTATTCCAAACCGAATACGTACACGGTGCGGCTGCGTACCGAAAATACCGCCTATCCGGTGCTGCACCGCATCAAAATCATCCCCACGTATTCTACCAACGACAGTACGGATGTGATGAGTGTAATCGGCACGGATATCCGCATCCGGTTACAGGCTATCTGCGACGGGAAGCCGTTCAACCGGAACTATAACGAGATTATCCGGAAATATACGTGCTCGAACGAGCTGACGGAGGTGGTTATCAACGACGACAAGTTCAACGATATTTATTCGTATTGCCAGGGACTCGCCGCCACAGGGAAGGGGCGGAAGATAACCATCGAGCATGTGGCAGTGGAGATACCCGACCTCGAGTCGGGGTGCGTTACCAAAATTATCGTAGTACAGAGCGAGTAGAAAAGAAATGAAAAGAATAACCCTTAGCTTATTGGCAGGCCTCGCATGTTTATGTGCCTGCGCCCCGGTGAACCGGTTTTACGCGGTTGAAGAAGCTGCCGCGCGAATATTCGGAGAATTATTCTATAGCGGGTATCAAAGCGCCTAAAAGCGAGGTACACCGCAAGCCGTGGATTGTGTATTCCGACCGGACGGAGAATGCGGCGTACGTAAATCCGGGCGGCAAGGTAAAGCAAGCGGATGCGGGCTGGCTGGATGCTTTTTTAGTAATCGCAGCGAAAGGCGATTACTTGCGGCTGATTAAATACAAGCCCGGGAACGTGAAACACAACCGGCTGGCCGAGCGGAAGCAGGCGGAGTACGTGGGATGGATGCACCGGTCGAGGCTGATTCTTTCGCCTTCGGCGGTTACGGATATCCGGTCGGGGCTGCACGATAAGCTGCTTACGGCCTTTACCGACACTTCGGCTATCCTGAATCCGGAAGGATATTTGGTATCGGCCGACTCGCTGAAGGTATTCGGCGACCCGGATTTACTGAAGCAAACCGCCGTAACGGGGTTGCACGAAATCGTATATGCGCTCAAACAGGGCGCCGGCGGCCGCAGCGTACTGATTGCGCGCACGCCTGATTTAAGCGCGGATAAGGTACAAGGGCAAATCGTGGGGTGGGTGCCGAGGGTAATGCTTACAGGTATCGGCCGCCAGGTATTCGTAAACGTGCCGCGTCCGGAATGGGCGGTAGCCTCGAAAACGATAAAGTACGCTCCGGCGGTTCGTCCGTACCGGACGGGATCGGAGTTTACTTTTAAGAGCGGCTTTTTCGCTCCGGTTACCGATAAGAGCGACAATCAGGTATTTAATATCGACGGCAAAGCGATTTCGTATAGCGAGAGCAAACTTATCAAGCGAAACCTGCAACGGTTCAATGTGTTATTTTCGATAGAGCAGGCTTCGT
>JARCFY010000343.1:0-28491 GCA_029233225.1 Lepidodactylus listeri | reverse complement strand
GCCGGTTTATGCACAGAAAAGAGGAAAAGAGAAGGTAAACCGTTTACCGGATGACCTGGAAATTTTGGCTGGCGACCCGGCATTGCTGAAGAAACCGGAAGGGCTGACTGTAGCAGCGTATGCTTTCCCGAATTATCACCCGTCTGCCTTGCATAATAAACTTTATTCTCAAGGGTGGACGGAATATAATCTGATTCGGAGTGCCCGCCCCTGGTTTGAAGGACATCAACAGCCTCGTACTCCATTGTTAGGAGAGTTGGATGAAAGTAAACCTTCTACTTGGGAAACATATAATAAACTTTGCAAACAAAGTGGCATTGATGTGCTTATATGGGACTGGTATTGGTATGATGGTAAACCGTGTTTGCATGAGGCATTGGAGAATGGTTTTTTGGAAGCTAATAATTCAAAAGACGTGAAGTTTGCCTGTATGTGGACAAACCATCCTTGGTATGTGCTTTATCCCACCAAACGTACGGATGACACGAATGCGTATCCACCCAGCTACGATGCTCCCGACTTTTCAAAAGAGGAGTGCTGGAAAAGTCTTTCATATATGATTGCGCGTTACTGCCATTTGGATAACTATTGGAAGGTTGACGGAAAGCCGGTTATCTGCATATGGGATGCCCGCAGGTTGGAGGCTAAGTTAGGTGTTGCCGGTGTCAAACAATTATTTGCCGAACTGACTGATTATGCAAAGAAATTAGGTCATCCCGGACTACATTTCCATGTTACCGGATTCAGTTGCGGCAATATGAAGGAAGAAGGTTATAGCACTGTTGGCTCCTATAATCCGATGGACTGGATTGCGGGACGTTTCCAGCCTAAGGATATAGAACTCCCGGATTATGGAACAGTGGCTGCCGATGTTGCATTTAAACTTTGGGACGAACATCATGCACAGTTTGACATTCCTTACGTGCCGGCTATAGCTCCGGGTTGGGATTCTACACCCAGGTATATTGCTCCTTCTGTTCGACCTGAAAAGCCCAACAAGGATAAATGGCCGGCATGTACCATTTTCAGCAATGAAAATCCTGCCTCTTTCAAAGCGTTTGTCCAGTCTTCGTTTGTATACCTGAATAAGCATCCCGAAGTGCCTCGTATATTGACTATTGCCTGTTTTAACGAGTGGTCCGAAGGGCATTATTTGCTCCCCGACAATCGGTTTGGCTATGGCATGCTCGATGCTTTGGGCGAGGCTTTAGGTAAAGAAGGAAATCATTCTAAACATGGTAAATAATAGATTAAGAAATCGTATGAATAGAGCTTTTTTATTACTTCTATGCCCTCTGTTTTTAACTTCGTTCACCGTAGGTGGTTCGGATAAAACATATCGCAATCCTGTAGTAAACTATAGTCTGCCCGACCCCTCTGTGGTTCGGGCAGATGATGGCTACTTTTATCTTTATGCTACGGAAGACATTCGTAACCTGCCCATTCATAAGTCTAAAGACCTGGTGAACTGGGAGCTGGTAGGCACGGCATTCACGAAAGATACCCGTCCGACTTTTGAACCGAAAGGCAATCTTTGGGCACCGGATATAAATAAGATAGGTAACAAATATGTACTTTATTATTCGATGTCTGTGTGGGGTGGCGAGTGGTCTTGTGGCATTGGTGCGGCTGTTGCCGATAAACCCGAAGGACCTTTTGCCGATTGTGGCATGATGTTTCGGAGCAGTGACATCGGGGTGCAGAATTCCATTGACCCCTTTTATATAGTAGATAAAGGTAGAAAATACCTTTTCTGGGGAAGTTTTCGGGGCATTTATGGAATTGAGTTGGCGGACGATGGGCTTTCTGTTAAACCGGGAGCCGAAAAGAAGCAAATAGCAGGAACTGCCTACGAAGGAACCTATATTCATAAGAAGAAAGGTTATTACTATTTATTTGCCTCAACGGGAACTTGTTGTCAGGGCTTAAAAAGTACGTACCAAACGGTAGTAGGACGTTCTAAAAAACTTTTTGGTCCCTATCTTGACAAGGAAGGGCAGTCGATGATAAGTAATCACCATGAAGTCTTAATTCATAAGAATGACTCTTTTGTCGGTAACGGACATAACTCGGAAATCGTGACTGACAAAGCCGGTGATGATTGGATGCTTTATCATGGGGTCAGTGTGGATAATCCGCATGGACGAGTGTTGCTTTTAGATAAGATAGAATGGAAAGCGGGGTGGCCGTTTATAAAAGGTGACTCTCCTTCTGTTGAATCGGAGAAACCAGTGTTTTAAGAAAGGTGTGTTCGATGTATTTCCAGACAAAATAAAAGTGAAATGTATATGAGTAGGAGTTTGAAAAGATTAGTGTTTCTTATAATTGCAATAGCCGGAATGGCTGATTTGCAGGCGACTGATATTCCTTTAATGGATATGCGGGCTTCGTTAGCACTGAAGGTGCCCGGTAATGCAGCTGTGGAGTATCCGCTTTCGTTGACAGAAATGTCGGCCACCGAATATGAGTGGAAAGCACAAAGGCAAATACCAATATCTCTTTTTCAAAAAATATCTGTTGAAGGAGATAAACAGCGGATTACGGTCTGTCTGACAGCGATGGAGGATATTTATTTTAACTTCCGTGAGTGGCTGCCAACCGGTTTCAGGCATGACGATTGCTTGTTCTATCTTCCCGGATTTTGGTATCGGTGTAACCTGCGTTCTCCTCAGTCGGCACCTTCTTTTCACTCTTCAGATAGCTGGGTGGTGCGGGAAGACAGGCTGAGCGCGCCATTGACCGGTGTTTTTAATGAGGCAACCGGAGATTATGTAACGGTTTCGAGGATTGCATCGTTTGATAAAGAGGCGCTGACTACTCATAAGGAAGGAGAGATTATTTTGTCGGGCAGCACATCGATTGGCTTTACGGGATTCGAGAACCTGAAAGGAACGGCGGCTTTGGCTTTTGGTTTTCCCTATCGGGAAGCACCGAAAACGTATGTGCGCAAGTTGACGCTGGCTCCTGAGGTGACGGCATTCCAGTTGTTGCGGAAAGGGGAAAGTATAACGCTTGTCTGGGATTTCTATAAGAGCAAGGGCAGTGATTTTTCGGACTTTGTTTGCCGGACTTGGCAGGATTCATACGATACTTATCGGCCTCAACCGGTACAGGCTGCTTATTCGCCCGAGAAAATGAAACAAGTTCTCAGTAATTATTTTGTCGAAAGCCTGGTAACTAATCAACCTTTGGTTTTCAATTCGGGTGCTCATATGCGGGTGGCTGATTGTCAGAGTGTGGCAGTAGCGGAAGTCGGCTTTGTAGGGCGTGTGTTGCTGAATGCTTTTAATGCCTGGGAGTATGGTTGGCAGACAGGGCGTAGCGAACTGAAAACAAATGCGAAGAAAGTATTCGATAGCTATTTGGCGAATGGTTTTACTCCTGCGGGTTTCTTTAAGGAGTTTATTGATTATCGTACGGGGTATGAAGAACCGGTGCATAGCATCCGGCGACAGTCCGAAGGGATTTATGCCATGCTTCATTTCCTTGCTTTCGAGCGGGAGCAGGGACGTCAGTATCCTGAGTGGGAGTTGCGGATACGTAAAATGCTGGACATGTTCTTACAACTTCAGAATACGGACGGCAGTTTCCCCCGCAAGTTTAAGGATAACTTTAGCATTGTGGATAAAAGTGGCGGGAGTACGCCTTCGGCTACTCTGCCGCTGATTATGGGCTATAAGTATTTTAAAGATAAACGTTATCTGGCAAGCGCCAAACGTACGGCAGGATATTTGGAGAATGAACTGATTTCCAAATCGGATTACTTCTCATCGACACTGGATGCGAACTGTGAAGACAAAGAGGCTTCGCTTTATGCAGCTACAGCTACGTATTATCTGGCATTGGTGACGAAGGGAAAGGAGCGGCAGCACTATACAGAAACTGTCTAAACAGGCTACCTATTTTGCCCTTTCGTGGTATTATCTTTGGGACGTGCCATTTGCGCCGGGGCAGATGTTGGGAGACATCGGGTTAAAAACCCGGGGCTGGGGCAATGTTTCGGTTGAGAATAATCATATCGACGTGTTTGTGTTTGAGTTTGCTTCTGTACTGAACTGGCTTTCAAAGGAGTATGACGAACCTCGTTTCGCCGGTTTTGCCGAAGTAATCAGTACTTCTATGCGGCAGCTTTTGCCTTACGAAGGTCATCTTTGCGGGGTAGGTAAGAAGGGATATTACCCGGAAGTGGTGCAACATACCAATTGGGATTATGGTAAGAATGGAAAGGGATATTATAATGATATTTTCGCTCCGGGCTGGACGGTAGCTTCTCTGTGGGAATTGTTCTCTCCAGGGCGTACAGAACGGTTCTTAACGCAATAAGATAGTACATTTCTGTCTGTTAAGCCATCGTTAACAACCCGGTTAACGGTGGCGCGCCCGGTAAGGTGACGATGGCGCACCCGGTAAGGTGACGATGGCGCACCTGGTAAGGTGACGATGGCGCACGCCTAATTTGGCGTCAGCGTTTCGCTGGTTATCCAGCCCAATTCTCCCTATCCAGATTGCGGTAACCTATAGCTTCTGCCAAGTGGTGGGATGAAACCTTTTCGCTGCCTTCCAGGTCGGCAATGGTGCGGGCTACTTTCAGGATACGGTCGTAGGCGCGGGCGGAAAGGTTCAATCTGTCCATTGCATTCTTCAGGAGAGTGAGTCCTTGGTTGTCCGGTTGTGCATAGAGAGATAACAATTTGCTTGTCATTTGGGCGTTGCAGTAGACTCCCGGATGATCGGCGAAGCGTTGCTCCTGTATCTGCCGGGCTTTAATGACCCGCTCACGGATGGCTGCACTTGGTTCTCCCTGCCGTTGGTCTGAAATCTTTTCAAAAGGTACAGGTATAATCTCTATCTGTATGTCGATGCGGTCTAACAGCGGACCGGATATTTTATTCAAGTACTTTTGCACTTGTCCCGGGCTACATACACAAGCCTTGGTGGGATGGTTGTAATAGCCACAGGGGCAGGGATTCATGGAGGCCACAAACATGAAACTGGCAGGGTATTCGATGGTTGTTTTTACCCGGGAGATGGTGATATTGCGGTCTTCCAATGGTTGGCGTAGAACTTCAAGTACACTTCTGGTAAATTCCGGTAACTCATCCAGAAAGAGTACGCCGTTGTGGGCAAGACTTATTTCGCCCGGTTGCGGATAACTTCCGCCACCTACCATCGCTACCTGCGATATGGTGTGGTGCGGGTCACGGAAGGGTCGTTTGGATATGAGTGAAGAGTTGCGGTCCAGTTTGCCTGCTACGGAATGTATCTTGGTCGTTTCCAGACTTTCACCTAAAGAGAGAGGTGGCAGTATGGACGGCAGCCGTTTAGCCATCATCGACTTACCACTGCCCGGTGCCCCGATCATAATCAGGTTGTGACCACCTGCTGCCGCAACTTCCAATGCACGCTTCACGTTCTCCTGCCCTTTAACATCCGAGAAGTCGAAATCAAAACAGTTTTGTTGCGCATAAAACTCTTCGCGGGTGTTGACTGTGGTCGGTTCCAAATGCCGGGTGCCGTTGAAGAACTCGATTACTTCTTTTATATTGCTCACGCCATATACATTCAGGTCGTTGACTACACCAGCTTCACGTGCATTTTGTTGCGGAACAATAATGCCGTCAAACTTTTCTTCGCGGGCTTTGATGGCAATGGGCAATGCTCCTTTGATGGGCTGTATACTGCCATCGAGGCTTAATTCACCCATGATGAGGTAACGCCCCAGCTTCTCGGAAGAGATTGTTTCGCTGGCAGCCAGCATACCGATGGCAAGCGGCAGGTCGTATGCCGCACCTTCCTTGCGAATGTCCGCGGGTGCCATGTTGATGATGATATTGCTTGTAGGTATTTTGTAGCCGTTGACTTGCAAAGCGGAAATGATACGCTGGTGACTCTCTTTTATGGCAGAGTCCGGTAGTCCGACCAGGTAGAACATGCAGCCGCGAGTGCTGTTTACTTCGATAGTGATAAGGGTTGCATCAATACCTTGTACAGCCGCTCCAAAAACTTTTATTAGCATGAACGATTAGTGTTTTGTCTTCTTCTCTTCTTGTTTCTTTATTTCGGCAGCTTTCAGCACCTCTTTGATTTTGTTGTTGAGGCTGTCTACTTCGATGTCTCTGGCTATGATGACTCCTTGTGGTGAAACCAGTACGTTGGCAGGTAAACTCAGTATGGCATAGCGTTTGATTGTTTCAGACTCCCACCCGGTAGAGTCGCGCACTTGTTCCCAACTTAATGTATCTTTCTTGATGCAGTCTGTCCAAGCTTTCTTGTCGAAGTCTATCGATATGCCGAGCAGGGCGAAGTCCTTACTTTTTCCGTATTTCCGGTTTAAAGATTTTAACTGTGTTTGGGCGATAGAGTCTGTGCCGTAGGTAGCCCAGAAATTGATTAGCAGGTATTTATTCTTTAGCTTTTCGCTCATGCGCGAAACCTTCTCTCCTTTGGCATTTGGCAGGTTGAAGTAAGGTGCGGGCTTTCCGTCGATAACAGATTCCCACCGGGTGATGTATTCGCTCACTTTTTCGATAGAGGGCTGGTCTAACAGTGCGCCGGTCATTAAGTCAATCAGAGCTTTAATTTTTCTGTAATCCGGTTGGTCTTTCCGGATGAAATACTTCTCCAGCAGGTAAATGCTGGCAAGTGAGGAGTGGTGTTGCCGGATAAATGCTTCCGCCTTTTCCTGTAATGCTTTCTCGGAAGGTTTGCCTAAGCCGCTAATCTCCTTTTGGAAGGCGGTTAGCTCTTCGTTTGGCTGGCTACCTGTGACGTCAAGAAATCCTGTTGCGCTTCCTTTCACCTCTATCCGATTTCCTTTATCTATATATATGGGATATTCAATACTGTTATTTAGCAGGATAGTAGCCGAAGTAATGGTATCTATATTGAAGGTATAAGAGAATTTGCCGTTTTCGGTATAAATGGTATCCATGCGGTCTGTGATTCCATCCGCACTGAAAAGGTAGATGGTATCATTGGTCAGCCCTTTTATTTCTCCTTTTATGCTAACCTCATTCTTATTACCCTTGCAGGCAAACAAGGAAATTGCTATGATAAACAGAAGTCCTAACTTTCTCATTGTGATGTTATTTTCTGCGAAAGTACGGGTTTTATGGGTAAAAAAAAAGAATTGCCCGGCATTTGTATGCCGGGCAATCCCCTTTTTTATTTTACGAATTAAGATCTTCTCTTATTTTACAATGCTCATGAATTCAGCATTAGTAAAGTATTTAGAGAATTCCAGGTCGTTAGCTGCTCTCTTAGCCAATGCCGGGTTCTTAGCAACTGCGCTCTTCAAGCTGCTTGTTACCATAGAAGCATTGTTAGTTCTTGCACCCAAAACAGCCATCAGATAGTCTGTATAAGCGTCCGGAGTTTCGATACCAGCCAGAGTCGTTTTAGCTTTGTTGTAGTCCTTAGCCAGGATCTGAGCCAAAGCAGCACTGTTAGTCTTCGTGTCGCCGAATGCGTTTACAGCTCTTTCGTACTGACCCTGAGCGATGTACAGGTTACCCAAAGTTTCGTTCAGTTCTTTAGCGCCTGAAGCCTTACCCAGGTAAGATTCAGCGGTAGCTTTGTCACCCTTAGCCAAAGCAACCAATGCAAGGTTCATGTTAACTTCAGGAGCAGCTTTGATGCTTTCTGCTTTCTTGAAGTAAGACTGAGCTTTGTCAAGTTCGCCGGCACGGTATGCCAACAGACCAAGGTTGTTGTAACCACGGAAGTCGTTAGGGAACTGCTGAGTAGCTTTAGTATAGATGTCAGCTTTCTTAGCAGCATCATTAGTCAGGGTTGCAGCGTAAAGAAGTTCTTCTACGTTCAACTGTTTAGGATCAGAAGAAGCCAGGTTAGCAATCTCTTCGTCAGACTTGCCGATGATTTCGTAGTTCAAAGTCAAACGAGAGCGACGCAACTGAGGCAGGATAGAGTTAGCCAGTTCTTTGTAAACAGCAGAGATGTTTTTGATTTCTCTTTCTCTGTCGGCAGGATCCTGATACATTGCAATCACGCGCAGGATAACGTCTTTGTCCTGAAGGTTAGATGCAGAAACCAGTTCTTTGAAACCTTCCCAGTCCTGAGCAGTATATTTAGAATCAACGGCAGCGTCAATTTTCGCTTTCTTCAATTCTTTGTTGATCAGTTTGTCTGTATTGCCTTCGCGGTTTTCAGCCAGACCAGTGTTCAGTGTAACACCACCATCAGGAGATGCGTATGCAGAAATTTCGATGTTGCTGATTTTCTTGTTTTCAGCTGCATTTACGTTTGCTACTTCCTTACCGAATTCTTTGGCAGTCTTCATTTCGCTTGAGCGGATGTTTGCCTGCTGGATAAGGAACATGATGTTAGCGTTGTGAGCTTCTTTGATGATACGTTGGAATGCATCGTCGCCCAAAGCAGGGTTAGCGCTTCCCAAAGTGTTCAATTCAGAAGTAGAGATCACACCGTCAGCTACTTTCACTGCAGGGATAGCTACTGTTTTCTTTCCTACTTTAGCGTTAAATTCAAGGAACAGTTCAGACTTAGCCATTTCAGGAACATAGTCGAAAGAAACTTTCATTGTGTAATTACCGCCCATCTTGTAAGAAATGGTCTGGTCGTTACCTTCTACTTTTTCACCCTGGAATACTGTAGGCTGACCTTTAGCTTCGCCACCTTCCCATCTCAAGACCGGAGTTACTTCAACAACTGCTTTCTTTTTGAAATACTTTTCAGGGAACTTTCCGTTAATTGTTGCGGGAACTTTACCACCAACTGCTTCAAGCACCTGAGGAGTCACAGTAAAGTAGTCGGATGACAATGCACCCATTTTGCTGCTACATGATGATAATGCAACAACCAATGCCATAAGTAAAGGCAAATACAACTTCTTGATCATTTTAGGTATAAATTAAATGTTTGTAATTGAAATTTGTCTATTCAATTGTGTTTGCGTACTACGCGCGCAAATACTGTGCAAAGATATTAATTCTTATGCACTTAGACAAGAGCCGTATTAAATTTATTATAATTTAATGAAAACTTTACCTTTTACGGCTTCTTATTGAGCGTTCTGTATCTGATATTTCGCGGATGGTGTTCTATAATTTCGCTTCTCAGCATGTTACGGTCGATGTGGGTGTAGATTTCGGTTGTTGCGATGGATTCGTGGCCTAACATGCACTGTATGGCGCGCAGGTTGGCTCCCCCCTCTAAAAGATGGGTGGCAAAGGAGTGCCTGAAGGTGTGGGGACTTATGTTTTTAGTAATTCCCGTAGCCTCGGCCAATTCTTTTATCAGATGGAAAATCATGATGCGTGACAAGTTTGTGCCCCGCTTGCTGATAAAAAGATAGTCTTCGTAATCTTTTTTGATGTTTACCCGGTTACGGTCTATGAAGTACATCTTTATTTCTTTGATGGCGCGGGGCGAAATAGGCACCAAGCGCTGTTTGCTGCCTTTGCCTTCTACTTTTATAAAGCCCTCGTCAAAATAAAGGTCGGACAGTTTGAGGTTGGTGAGTTCCGAAACACGGAGTCCGCAACTGTACAAGGTCTCGAGGATAGCACGGTTGCGTTGCCCTTCGTTTTTGCTGAGGTCTACGCCCGAAATGATGATGTCTATCTCTTCTAATGTCAGGACTTCGGGCAGTTTGAATCCGATTTTAGGACCTCCCAACAGTTCGGTAGGGTCGGCTTCTATGTAGTCTGCCATAATAAGAAAACGGTAGAAAGACTTGATGCCCGAAATGATGCGTGCCTGCGAGCGAGCGTGGATGCCGATGTCATGCAGTCCGGCAGCAAAGCGTTGCAGGTCGTTTAGCGTCACTTCCAATACGCTGATTTCTTCCAGCAGCAGGAAGCTGAGCAACTTGTCGAGGTCTGTCAGATAGGCGTCCAGCGTGTTGGGTGATAAAGACTTTTCCAGACGCAGATACTGCCGGTACTTTTTGATTATCAGTTCTTGCTGCTGCTTCTTATCTGTTTTTTCGTTTAATTTCATTTCTTTTTTCTACCTTTGTAGCCTGAAAAATTGTTCCTTGGGGGCAAAGATATTAAAAATAGAAAGATTGTGTTATGAGGATACAAATTATTAACGGACCTAATATCAATCTGTTGGGCAAGCGTGAACCTTCTATATATGGTAGTGTTACATTTGAAGACTATTTGGCTGAGCTTCGTGCCGGATACGCGGATGTGGAGATAGATTATTTTCAATCGAACATTGAAGGGGAACTGATTGACAAGATTCAGCAAACCGGATTTGAGGTGGACGGCATTATTCTGAACGCCGGGGCTTATACCCATACTTCTATTGCATTGCAGGATGCCATTCGTTCCGTGACTGCTCCCGTGATAGAAGTCCATATTTCAAACGTGCATGCGCGTGAGGCATTTCGTCATGTGTCGATGATTGCTTGTGCTTGTAAAGGGGTGATATGTGGCTTTGGTCTTCATTCTTATCGTTTGGCTCTCGAAGCGTTAATAATGTGCTAATGTGTCAATGTGCTGATATGCCAATGAGACGGTGCCAATAAATAGTGAAATTAAAAAAGTAATATAATAATGTGCTAATGTGTCAATATGCTGATATGCCAATGAACGTGTTAATAAAACATGTAGCGTATCTGCATAGTAATTGGCATATTAGCAAATTAGCAAATTGAATAATTATTTAAATTATGCAGCTTAAACAGACTAAAATCGTAGCTTCTATTTCGGACAGACGCTGCGATGTAGAATTCATAAAACAGTTGTTTGATGCAGGTATGAATGTAGTTTCGTATGAATACAGCTCATGCCAGTCGTGAAGGATTTGAAGCATTGATAGCAAATGTGAGGACAGTGTCCAACCGTATTGCTATCCTGATGGATACCAAAGGACCGGAAGTGCGTACCACGGCAAACGCTGAGCCTATTCTTTACCAGATTGGTGAGAAAGTAAAAATTGTAGGTGATCCCGACCGGGAGACGACACGTGAGTGTATAGCTGTTTCTTATCCTAACTTCGTACATGATCTTAATATAAACGGTACTATCCTGATTGACGATGGTGACCTGGAACTTCGTGTGATTGACAAAACAGATGATTATTTGCTTTGTGAAGTCCAGAACGAGGCTACTTTAGGGAGCCGCAAGAGTGTCAATGTGCCGGGTGTGCGCATTAATCTTCCTTCCCTAACGGAGAAAGACCGCAATAACATCCTGTATGCCATCGAAAAGGATATTGACTTCATTGCCCACTCATTTGTGCGCAATAAACAGGATGTGATGGATATTCGTGAGATATTGGATGCTCATAACAGCGATATCAGAATTATTGCCAAGATTGAGAACCAGGAAGGAGTAGACAACATCGACGAAATTCTTGAAGTGGCGGACGGCGTAATGGTGGCTCGTGGCGACCTTGGTATCGAAGTGCCACAGGAGCGCATTCCGGGCATACAGCGCATGCTGATTCGTAAGTGCATCCTTGCTAAGAAGCCGGTGATTGTGGCTACACAAATGTTGCACACCATGATTAATAACCCGCGTCCGACCCGTGCTGAGGTGACAGACATCGCAAACGCTATTTATTATCGTACAGACGCGTTGATGTTGAGCGGCGAGACTGCATACGGTAAGTATCCGGTGGATGCTGTGAAGACCATGACTAAGATAGCTGCGCAGGCGGAGAAAGATAAGATGGAAGAGAACGATATTCGTATCCCGCTGGACGAAAACAGTAACGATGTAACTGCATTCCTTGCCAAGCAAGCAGTGAAAGCTACCAGCAAACTGAAGATTCGTGCCATTATCACCGATAGCTTTAGCGGACGTACAGCACGCAACCTGGCTGCTTTCCGTGGTAAATATCCGGTACTTGCCATCTGTTATAAGGAAAAGACGATGCGCCATCTGGCTCTCTCTTATGGTGTGGAAGCAATCCACATGCCGGAGTTGGCTAATGGACAGGAATATTACTTTGCCGCCTTGCGTCGTCTTGTAAAAGAAGGGCGCTTGTCTCCGTCGGACATGGTGGGCTATTTGAGTAGTGGCAAGGCGGGTACAAAAACCTCTTTCCTTGAAATCAATGTAGTGGAGGATGTTTTGAAGCACGCAGACGAAAGTGTATTGCCTAACAGTAACCGGTATTTGTAATAAATAATGGTGGATCTTGACGACTACATTTTGCAGCACATTGACGATGAAGGCGATTATCTGAGAGCCCTCTATCGCGATACAAATGTCAGATTGCTACGCCCCCGCATGGCTTCGGGGCATTTGCAGGGACGGATGCTGAAGATGTTTGTCCGAATGATTCAGCCGCGTCAAATATTGGAAATAGGAACTTATAGCGGGTATTCCGCTCTTTGCCTTGCCGAAGGGCTGCCGGAAGGCGGAATGCTTCATACGTTTGAGATTAATGATGAGCAGGAAGACTTTACCCGACCGTGGTTGGAAGGTTCTGCTTATGCTGATAAGATAAAGTTCTATATTGGCGATGCCCTGGAGATGGTACCCGGTTTGGGCGTTACGTTCGACCTGGCTTTTGTGGACGGTGACAAGCGCAAATATATAGAATATTACGAAATGGTGCTTGCGCATCTATCGCCCGGTGGCTATATCATTGCCGATAACACGTTGTGGGACGGGCACGTATTGGAAGAACCTCACACTAATGACTATCAGACGATAGGTATTAAGGCGTTCAACGACCTTGTAGCGAAGGATGAACGGGTGGAGAAGGTGATTCTCCCGTTGCGTGACGGACTGACAATAATTCGGAAAAGAAGCCTCACCCCAGCCCCTCTCCCAAGGAGAGGGGAGAAAAGAGGGATGGTAGTAATATAAAAGAATAAATAAACAAAGGTAACTTTTCTTCCTCCCTCTCTTTTGGAGAGGGTCGGGGTGAGGCCGTAATAATTTAGTTTATGGAAACAACTCGTCAAAATAAGATTTCGCGTCTGTTGCAGAAGGAACTCAGTGAGATTTTCCTGTTGCAGACCAAAGCGATGCCCGGTGTATTGGTATCGGTCAGCACCGTTCGTATCAGCCCCGATATGAGCATTGCCCGTGTGTATCTCAGTATTTTCCCTTCAGACAAGAGCGAAGAGATGGTGAAGAACATTAACAACAACATGAAGTCCATTCGTTTTGAGCTTGGTACCCGTGTGCGTCATCAGTTGCGCATCATCCCCGAACTGAAATTCTTTGTGGACGACTCTTTGGATTACATCGAAAAGATTGATTCTCTGCTGAAGTGAATTTCCCCTTTTACATAGCCAGGCGGTATCTGTTCTCGAGGAAAAAGCACAATGCCATCAACATCATTTCTGCTATTTCGGTCTGCGGGGTAGCGTTGGCAACGATGGCTCTTGTATGCACTCTTTCCGTCTTCAACGGATTTCAGGACACCGTAGCCGACCTCTTTACGGAGTTTGACCCGGAGTTGAAAGTGACCGTTGCCGAGGGAAAGGTATTCGATGCGCAGGAGCAGCGGATACAGGCACTCCGTGCAATGCCGGAAGTGGCTGTGTTTACCGAAACGCTGGAAGAGAACGCAATGGTGCAATATAAAGACCGTCAGACAATGGTTGTTCTTAAAGGGGTGGAAGACAATTTCCGTCAACTGACCCAGATAGACAGCATCCTTTACGGTACCGGAGAATTTATTCTGCACGACTCCATTGTGGACTATGGTGTGATGGGGATAGAACTGGTTTCTGCATTAGGCACAGGCATCCAGTTTGTTGACCCCTTGCAGGTGTATGTACCCAAGCGGAAACGTTAAAGTCAACATGGCAAATCCCACTTCCTCTTTCAATATGGAGTATCTCTTTTCCCCGGGTTGCGTGTTTGCCGTCAATCAGCAAAAGTACGACAGCCGGTATATTCTTGTTCCGCTCGATTTTGTCCGTGGTTTGCTGGACTACTCCACCGAGGTTTCCGCCATAGAGCTGAAGTTGAAGCCGGGGTCGGATGTTAATGCGGTAAAGGCAAAAATACAGAAAAGCCTTGGTGACGGTTTCGTGGTGCGCAACCGCTATGAGCAGCAGGCAGATGTATTTAAAATAATGGAAATAGAAAAGCTGGTTTCCTATCTCTTCCTTACCTTTATATTAGTGATTGCTTGTTTCAATGTGATTGGCTCCCTCTCCATGCTTATTCTCGATAAAAAAGACGATGTGAGAACACTTCGTAACCTGGGTGCCGACGACCGTATGATTTCCCGTGTCTTTCTGTTCGAAGGGTGCATGATTTCTTTTTGTGGTGCAACTATCGGCATCGTTCTCGGACTGACGCTTTGCTTTCTCCAACAGACTTTCGGACTGATTACTCTTGGCAGTTCCGGCGACAGCTTTGTGATTGACGCCTATCCCGTCAGTGTGCATTTCTGGGATGTGGTGCTTGTCTTTGTCACTGTTCTGGCTGTCGGTTTCCTTTCTGTGTGGTATCCGGTGAGATACCTCAGTAAACGGTTGCTGAAATAGAAATTTCCTATCAATTTGTCATCCTGAACGTAGTGAAGGATCTCATAGATATGGACTTGCGTTTGCAGATTCTTCGCTACGTTCTGAATGACAATACTTAATCATCTTGAAATTCTGTTTAATTCTTATCTACACACCATCCCCTGTCGATGTAGTGTATGAAAGAAGCTGATCTTTTATGACGTTCGCCCTCTGTCACTTTTCCAAGAATACGACCGAAAGGAGTAACTTTGGTGTTTTCGTAAATGTAATCACAACTTGCTTTCCCGTGTTTCAATAGCTCCTCGGGACAGTAGACATCTTTTATTTTCACGATCTTATTTTTGTGTGATAACATATAGAATGTAGTATAGCTTTGTTTCTCCTGAGCAAGCTGATATTCGCTCTTAGGTTCGGGAGCCTGCGTTTTCATATCGGCTGCTTGCGCGGCTGCCTCAGCGGCAGCAGCCTCAACAGCCGCAATGGAGTCGGCTATGCGGATAGAGTCGGCCGTTGCAGCTTGATTCAGGGCATCGATATCTATATCTTTGTCCTTATTCTTGTTTTTCATATCTTTGTCTACTATTTCCGTCACAGGGTCAGTGATGATGAACTTTTCTCCTTCGGGAGTCAGGCTGACAGTGGCAAAATAGTGATCTATATCTCTGGTGGTATATGTGCGTCCTCCAAAGTAACTGTAGTTAGAGTACTTTTTGTGCTCGACCACTTTATTGGCTTTGTACGTAATCATACCTGCATTGGCTAACTTCTGGAGCTGTTCCCTGGCATCTTCGTCGTCAATCTGGAAATAGCCGACGGGAAGTACATCAAACTGGCTACTGTCTTTGAACATTACCAAACCTTCTTCGAGTGCATCTTCTGCTTTTCCTTTTGTTAGTTCACCATTGCCGCAAGAACATAAAATGAACATTCCGCTTCCTGCCAACAGGATACCCCATAGCCAGGCTTTCTTCACTAAGTTTTTCATAATAATAAATTTATAAGTTAGTAATAGTTTTGTTTATGGTTTGAGGTTGCTTGTAAAGGTAGTAATATTTATTTAAAAAACCAATAGGTGGCTCTTATAAATAGATAGAGAAAGGACGTTAACTCCCTGCTGGCAGGGGATTAACGTCCTTATAAAATTAAAACAAAAGACTTTTTATTTTACATACTTCTTCCGGTATTGCCAAACCAGCACGATAATGCCTATCAGCAAGAGAGCAAGTGCGCCGTAAGCGATGCTTTCCGTCACATGGATGCTCTGTGGGTCGAAGTGCATTTCTATGGTGTGCTTTCCGGCAGGTACGTTCATTGCACGGAGAATGTAGTCCGCACGGGCAATGTCGGCAGGCTGACCGTCAATGGTGGCCGTCCAGTCCGGATAGTAGATTTCGGAGAATACCACTATGCCGTCTTTAGGCGATGAAGTTTCATACACCAGGCGGTTAGGTTCGTAGGTGGTCAGCTTGACAGACGAAAGAGAATCTTTGAAGCTTTCCGTTACGCCCTTCAATGCTTCCTTGAATTTCACGTCTACCACGGCGGTCTGCTGCGGATTGATGTTGTTCAACGCGTCGATTTCCTCGTTGGCATTGTTGACATAGTCCACCTTATCGACAAACCACGCATTGCCTAATGCATAGGGGTTCTCGATAGGAACCGTCTGTCCTCCCTGCGCGGGGAATATGAAGTATTTCGCATTCAGCATGTTCAGCACGCGGAAACTTGCTTGCATCCACGCTGTCCATGCGTCCGCCTGCGGTAGCCACTTCCTTATAAGCATCCTGCATCTCGCGACTGATGTGATGTTCTATCATCTCTTGATAGCGGCGGAGCTTGGCTGCATGATACCCACCCACACTTTTATGCCAATAGGCTGTATTGTTTTCGTTGAACGTGTTGGTGGCAAAGTTCAGTACGCGGTAGTCCAGGGACGGATCTTGAAGTATGAGTTCATCCGTCTGCGTCTTATTAAAGGTGGTTGTCTGATTTGACTTTGGCACAAATTGTTCGTCATACAGATAGCGCTTGTTGACACTCCACATATCTACCAGGCAGAGCAGGGCAATAGCTCCTACCGTCCAGCTCGCTTTCAGCTTTTTAGCATTGTAAGCCAGTAAGAGCAGTGTGCCGATGGCGATGATGAAGAAGCTGCGCCAGGCGTCCGAAGTCAGCAGGTTGATGCGCATCTCTTCGATATTGGCGATGATGGGCGATAGTTGTTCGGCAGGGATAGCTTGTTGCAAGGCAGCCATCTCTTGTGCCGGGATAAATGACGAGAAAAACAACCGCGGAGCAACGGCAAATAGAAACGCAATGCCTCCCGTCAGCCCGAAGCTGATATAGATGTATTTCAGTTTCGTTTTAAGTACGTCCGGCTTAGTCAATATCTCTTTTAATGTGAGGATGGCAAGCAGCGGAATAGTGAATTCGGCTACTACCAGGATGGATGAAACTGCGCGGAACTTGCTGTACATGGGGATGTAGTCGATGAAGAAGTCCGTCAGAGGCATGAAGTTCCTGCCCCACGATAGCAGAATAGAGAACAATGTTCCACCTATCAGTGCCCATTTCATAGGACCTTTCACGATGAAACAGCCTAAGATGAAAAGCATCAGAATGAATGCTCCTACATAGACGGGACCTGCTGTCATGGGCTGGTCGCCAAAATATTGTGTGATTTGTGAGTATAGTCCGCTATATTCAGGGTTGGCTTTTTCCATTGCTTTCTCGTTTTGAGCGAGCGGAACGGAAGCCCCTCCCTTGATGTTGGGCACTAAGAGAGAGAATGTTTCGCCAATGCCGTAACTCCACTGAGTGATGTAGTCGCGGTCCAGTCCGCTACTGGTTTGTGCGGCAGCCGGGCCTTCGTATTTCAGTTCGCTCTTGCCGCGCATGGTCTCCTTGCTGTACTCGTACGTGTGGTACAGGTTGGAGAGGTTGATGCTTACAGCCACAATTCCTGCCACGACAAGCACACCTGTAGCTTTGAAGAACGAGGGCAACTGCTTGTTGCGCCAAGCGTCTTCAAAGTAAGCACCTACCATGAACAGAATAAGGAATAGGAAATAGTAGGACATCTGTACATGGTTGGATTGTATCTGCATTGCCATAAACAGGGCGGTCAGGATACCTCCAAGCAGGTATTTCTTTTTATATGCCAGCACGATGCCCGCTATTGTAGGCGGTATGTATGCCAGCGTGATAAACTTCCAGATATGTCCGGCAGCAATCAGGATGAAGAAGTAAGACGAGAATGCCCATATAATGCCCCCTAACCCCGCGAGCCAGACCGGTACGCCGAAGGCTCGCAACAGGATATAGAATCCCAGCATCATAACAAACGTCAGCCAGACGTAATCGGGCAGATACAAGTGATAAATGCTCTGTACAGTGCTCAACGGTTTGGTCGAGTCGTAGCTCGGAGAAATCTGGTAGGTGGGCATACCGCCAAAGATGGCATTTGTCCAGCGGGTACGTTCTCCGGTTTTCTCGTAATATTCTTTAGCTTCTTGTCCGGCACCTACGCCCGCAGCGGTATCATGCTGAAACAGGGCACGGTCTTCAATGACAGCGGGGAAAAAATAGGCGAAGGAGAGAAGGATGAATACGAGAAGGACAATGAGGTCGGGAAGGAAAAGCCTCACCCTCCTGAACCCTGAAGCCTCACCCCCTCTGTCCCCCTCTCCAAAGGGCGAGGGGGAAGAAGTTACATTTGTATTCTGTTCCTTATTATCTATATTCATATCTTTGTCCTTCTTTGTCTTCATACTTCTTTATTCTATAAATGCTTTGCTTTATAACTCTAAGCAATCTACTTCCCCTCCCTATGGGGGAGGGGGACAGAGGGGGTGAGGCCCTAATATCTGTAATGTTCCGCTTTGTACGGTCCGTCTACTGTAACGCCGATATAAGCAGCCTGTTCAGGAGTCAACTTAGTCAGTTTCACACCGATCTTTTCAAGATGCAGGCGGGCTACTTCTTCGTCGAGGTGTTTAGGCAAACGGTAAACGTTTATGTCATACTTCTTGTTGAACAGTTCGATTTGTGCCAATGTTTGGTTGGTGAACGAGTTGCTCATTACGAATGACGGATGACCGGTGGCGCAACCCAGGTTCACCAGACGACCATCGGCAAGCAGGATGATGCTGTGTCCGTCGGGGAAGTAATAGCGGTCTACCTGCGGTTTGATGTTTACGCAGCGGATGCCGTTGAAATGTTTCAGGGCGTCTACCTGTATCTCATTGTCGAAGTGACCGATGTTGCAGACAATAGCCTGGTCTTTCATCTTCTCCATGTGGTCGATGCGGATGATGTCGATGTTGCCTGTGGTGGTCACAAAGATGTTACCTTCCGAGCAAGCATCCTCCATGGTCATGACCTCGAAGCCTTCCATCGCGGCTTGCAGGGCACAAATCGGATCTACTTCCGTCACCAGTACGCGCGCGCCGTATGAACGCATGGAATGTGCACAACCTTTACCTACATCGCCGTAACCGCAAACAACAACTACTTTACCGGCAATCATCACGTCAGTGGCGCGTTTGATGCCATCGGCAAGTGATTCGCGGCAACCGTAGAGGTTATCGAATTTAGATTTAGTCACCGAGTCGTTGACGTTGAACGCCGGGAACAGCAATTTGCCTTCTTCCTGCATCTGGTACAGGCGGTGTACGCCGGTAGTGGTCTCTTCCGATACGCCGCGCATCTCGGCAGCTACCCGATGCCAACGTCCGTTGTCTACGGCAAGCACCTTTTTCAGGATAGCGTTCAGCTCTATTTCGTCTTCCGCAGTAGCAGGTTTGTCAAGGACAGCCGCATTATTCTCTGCTTCGTAACCAACGTGGATCATCATGGTAGCGTCGCCGCCATCGTCCACAATCACTGTCGGGCCTTTGCCACCGGCAAAGTTCAAAGCCTGTAACGTACACCACCAGTAGTCAGCCAGCGTTTCGCCCTTCCAGGCAAAGACTGCTACGCCTGTTGCGGCAATAGCTGCTGCGGCGTGGTCTTGAGTTGAATATATGTTGCATGAACACCAACGTACTTCGGCGCCCAATGCTACCAATGTTTCAATGAGCACGGCAGTCTGGATAGTCATGTGCAGTGAACCCATGATGCGGGCACCTTTCAGTGGTTTGGATTCTCCATACTTTTCGCGTAGAGCCATGAGGCCGGGCATTTCTTTTTCTGCCAAGTCGATTTCCTTGCGACCGAAGTCGGCAAGCGTGATGTCAGCTACCTTATAAGGTAGGGTAGAGAATAATTCTTTGGACATATCTATATGTTATATTAAATAAATTGTCGCAAAGATAGAACATTCTGACTATTAGGGCAAAAGCTGAACCCTTTTTTTGAATCATAAATCTGTGCGGGGAGCGAAAGCTTATGCTATGTGTCGGATGCCCGGTATGGGGATTTGGGCCAGGGTGTATACCTAAACAGGTGGTGTATATAAGTGAAGGTGATACGGGATAAACCAGTATTTCAATTAAAAGGCTTTTAATAGCGTGTTAAAAGCCTTATATTTGCATATTAAAAGCCTTTTAATTATGGTTCGGTATACTACCGATGCAGATACAGTCCGGAAGCGTTGCCGCATCACTCCTATACATGTAAGTGAAATACTCAAACTGAGGTTTGAAAAGGCTGACATGCTGCACAGATTGAGGCTGTCCAAAAAGTCCTGCTATCCTACCAATTTGTCATCCTGAGTCAGCATCACAATACAGTGAAACAATTCGATAATGACGAGGTTAGTAATTGTCATTCAGAGCGTAGCGAAGAATCTCGGATACACAGGCTGATGTTTACAGATTCTTCGTCACTGCGTTCCTCTGAATGACAGAAGAGGGGCATTTCGTCATTGGTAGCTTGCGAAGGATCTGTAAGCATAAGCCTATATATTCGAGATCCTTCGCAAGCTCAGGATGACAGAGCAAAAAGAAAGCGGTTTTTACTTTTTGGACAGCCTCTACCCGTAGGGGGAGGTGGCTGACCGGCAAGGTGCCGGAGCCAGATTCTATATTAGACAATCTCGATGTCCTGCTCTTTACAAAGCTGCAATCCCAGGTCTTTCAGCCTGAATTTCTGTATCTTGCCGCTTCCGGTCATCGGAAATTCGTCCACAAAGAAAATGTATTTAGGTATCTTGTAACGCGAAATCCTGTTCTTGCAGAAGTCCCGTACATCCGATTCGTGCATCTTGATTCCTTTGTGAAGGATGATAAATGCTCCCACTGCTTCGCCGTATTTCTTTGACGGGATTCCAGCCACCTGAACGTCTTTCACTCCTTCGAGCTGATAGAGAAATTCCTCTATTTCGCGCGGGTAGATGTTTTCGCCTCCACGGATAATCATATCTTTGATACGTCCGGTGATGCGTAGTTGCCATCTTCGTCTTTTATACCGAGGTCGCCCGAATGCAGGAAATTATTTTTGTCTATCACCTCTGCCGTAGCCTGCGGGTTTTTGTAGTATCCTTTCATGGTGTTATATCCCCGGTTGCACATCTCTCCCTGTATGCCTGCCGGACATTCTTCGCCTGTTTCAGGATCAATCACGCGCACTTCGGTACATTCAAAGTCATATCCCACTGTGTTGCAGCGTGCGTCGAACGGGTCTTCAATGCGGGTGGCCGTCATTCCCGGAGAGGCTTCTGTCAGCCCGTAAACACTGGTCACTTTCATGTACATTTTCTCCTCAACCTGTTTCATCAACTCGACCGGGCAAAGAGAACCCGCCATGATGCCTGTGCGCAGACAAGACATGTCGAACATGTCAAACATGGGGTGGTTAAGCTCGGCAATAAACATAGTCGGCACGCCATAGAGGGCGGTGCAACGTTCTTTGTGGATGGACGCAAGTACTACGAGCGGGTCGAAACGCTCAACCATCACTTGTGTGCAGCCGTGTGTCAGGCAGTTCATTGTTGCCAGTACCACACCGAAACAGTGAAACAGCGGGACGCAGCAACAGAGTTTGTCGGCGGCGGTGAACTTCATGTGTTCGCCGGTGAGGAACCCGTTGTTGCTGATGTTATGGTGTGTCAGCATCACACCTTTGGGGAAGCCCGTGGTGCCGGATGTATATTGCATGTTGACCACATCGTGGCAATCCACTTGGCTTTTCATTTCTTCCAGGAGCGCGTCTTCAATATTGTTGCCAAGTAGCAGGACTTCGGCGGTGTTGTACATGCCACGGTATTTCTCCTGTCCTACATAAACTACATTCTTCATGTAAGGGAAGCGTTCGCTTTTCAGGTGTCCGCGTTCACAGTTCTTTAGTTCGGGCAGCATGTTGTAGGTCATCTGTACAAAGTCGCTGTCTTTTTCTCCATTGACGATGCAAAGCGTATGCATGTCCGAATTTTTACATAAATATTCCAGTTCGGCCTGCTTGTAGTTGGTGTTCACCGTCACGTATACGGCACCTATCTTTGCGCAGGCGTATAGCAACGTGAGCCAGTCGGGCACATTGGCAGCCCAGATGCCTACGTGGGTGCCTCTTTCTACTCCGATGGCGATGAGTCCTTTTGCCATGTCGTCCACCCGGCGGTTAAACTGCTTCCAGGTGAAGCGCAGGTTGCGGTCGGAGTATACTATATATTCTTTGTCGGGTGTGGTCTCAGCCCAATGTTCTAACCATTGGCCGAGGGTGCGTTCGTATAGTTGCATAGTTTTTTAGCTACGAGTTATAAGTTACGAGCTACAAGCTACAAGTTACGAGTGGTTGCGCATGTGTCCTAATGGCACTTGTAACTTGTAGCTTGTAGCTCGTAGCTCCTTAAATAGGTGTGTAAATCACTGCCAGTATCTTGGCAGCCTGTCCTTCGTAAGCATGTACGTGGTGTGGAACGATAGAATCGTAGTAAATGCTGTCGCCCTCCTCGAGCAAGTAGGTGCTTTTGCCGTAACTGATTTCCATTACGCCTTCCATCACCATGATGAACTCTTCGCCTTCGTGTGAGGATAAAACGAAATCACTGTCCTGCGTGGGGGCTACGTCGATGATGAATGGCTCCATATGGCGGTCTGCCTTCGACTTTGACAGGGAGTGGTACTCCATGTGTTTGCGCGAATGGATGGCGTTGTTCGAGAAGCTGATAGTATCCTGGGCTTCGGACTTGCGGCAAACCACGGGACCGGTTTCGTCCTGGTCGTCAAGGAAAGTGCCGAGGCGCACTCCCAATACACGGGCTATTTTGATGAGCGGTGCCAGTGAGGGGAGGTCAATATTGTTTTCAATACGTTCTATTTGCTCAATGGCCAGTCCCGAACGTTCGGCAAGTTCTTCTATCGAGATGTATTTGTCTTCACGGAGCGATTTTATTTTTCGCCGACAATCTTACTTGTATCCATATTATTGAGTGTTTTTTCTTGTATTAGATAATAATTTAATATGTTAGGCGCAAAATTAGTGAAAATTTGTAAGCGTGCAAGAATAACGCAAAAAAAGAAAGGGAATGTCTGTGTAGACATTCCCTTCGGTTTCTTTCGTTGGAAAGTAAACGAATTACTTTCTAAGACCAAGTTCCTTAACAATAGCACGATATCTTGTGATATCTTTGTCTTTCAGGTAGTTCAGCAAACGACGACGTTTTGCTACCAACATTGTTAAAGCTCTTTCTGTACTATAATCTTTTCTGTTGAGCTTCATGTGCTCAGTCAGGTGAGTAATACGGTATGAAAACAAAGCTATCTGCGCCTCCGAAGAGCCAGTATCAGTGTTAGACTTTCCGTATTTACCGAAGATTTCTTGCTTTTCAGCAGCGTCTAAATACATGATGATAAATAATTAAGTATTAATATTTCTCTTTTCGAGGCTGCAAAGATAGATATTATCATCATATCTCACAACGATTTGCGGGAAATATTTTTGGGTATACCTCTTTTTCTAATCCAATTTTCGTACCTTTGCCGCAAATATACTAGGTATTATATGCAAAACATTAGGAACATTGCAATTATTGCCCATGTTGACCATGGAAAACGACGCTTGTCGATAAGATGCTTTTGGCCGGAAATCTCTTTCGTGAGAACCAGTCAAGTGGCGAGTTGATTCTGGATAACAACGATTTGGAGCGTGAACGAGGTATAACGATTCTTTCTAAGAACGTTTCCATCAATTATAAAGGTACCAAGATTAATATTATTGATACTCCGGGACATAGTGACTTCGGTGGTGAAGTGGAGCGTGTGCTTAATATGGCTGACGGTTGTATCTTGTTGGTCGATGCTTTTGAAGGCCCCATGCCTCAGACACGTTTCGTGTTGCAGAAAGCATTGGAAATCGGATTGAAGCCGATTGTCGTTATTAATAAGGTGGACAAACCGAACTGTCGTCCGGACGAAGTGCACGAAATGGTATTCGACCTCATGTTCAGCCTCGACGCTACGGAAGAGCAGCTGGACTTTCCGACTATCTATGGTTCGGCAAAGAACAACTGGATGAGCACGGACTGGAAGGATCAGACGGATAACATCACGCCTTTGTTGGATTGCATCGTGGAGAATATCCCGGCACCCGAACAGTTGGAAGGTACGCCGCAGATGTTGATTACTTCGCTCGACTACTCTTCATATACCGGACGTATTGCCGTGGGACGTGTGCATCGCGGTACGCTGAAAGAAGGCATGAACGTTTCGTTGGCAAAACGTGACGGCAGCATGGTGAAATCAAAAATCAAGGAAGTCCACGTGTTCGAAGGTCTGGGACGTGTAAAGACAACAGAGGTTTCGTCAGGTGATATTTGTGCTTTGGTAGGAATCGAAGGATTCGAGATTGGCGATACTATTTGTGATTTTGAAAATCCGGAAGCACTTCCGCCTATCGCTATTGATGAACCGACTATGAGCATGTTGTTCACTATCAACGACTCTCCGTTCTACGGAAAAGATGGTAAGTTTGTGACTTCACGTCACATCCATGACCGCTTGATGAAGGAGTTGGATAAGAATCTGGCTTTGCGCGTGCGTAAAAGTGAGGAAGATGGTAAATGGATTGTTTCGGGTCGTGGTGTGCTTCACCTTTCTGTGCTTGTTGAGACTATGCGCCGTGAAGGCTATGAGTTGCAGGTAGGTCAGCCGCAGGTAATCTTTAAGGAGATTGACGGCGTGAAACATGAACCGATTGAGGAGTTGACTATCAATGTTCCCGAAGAATATTCAAGCAAGATTATCGATATGGTGACTCGTCGTAAGGGCGAAATGGTGATGATGGAGAATACGGGTGAGCGCATCAATCTGGAGTTTGACATGCCTTCCCGTGGTATCATCGGACTTCGTACCAACGTACTGACTGCTTCTGCGGTGAGGCTATTATGGCGCACCGCTTTAAAGAATACCAACCATTTAAAGGCGAAATCGAACGTCGTACCAATGGTTCTATTGTTGCTATGGAATCGGGAACGGCATTTGCATACGCTATTGATAAGTTGCAGGATCGTGGTAAATTCTTCATTTTCCCTCAGGAAGAAGTTTATGCCGGTGAGGTTGTGGGTGAGCATGCCCATGATAAAGACCTGGTGGTAAACGTTACGAAATCTAAGAAGCTGACCAACACCCGTGCTTCCGGTACGGATGATAAGGCGAAGCTGATTCCTCCTGTACAGTTCTCGCTCGAAGAAGCGTTGGAATACATCAAGGAAGATGAATATGTAGAGGTTACGCCGAAAGCTATGCGTATGCGTAAGGTGCTTCTTGACGAAAACGAACGTAAGCGTGCCAACAAGAACTAAACTTTTTGCTTGCAAAGAGTAGACTCTAAGAGATATAGAAAGTCCACTTTAACATTGTGTTAAAGTGGACTTCTTTGTTTATAGAGGTGCTGTAACTAAGTTCTAGCGGAACTTCGGTAACAACGAGCGAGAATACAGTAACATCCGGGCGATCTGGAACAGTGAACTATACGCAGTATGAGAGCGGGAATCCGGCAAGAGTGGAAGTAGGGCAAAGTGAGGCTATCGTCAATATAGAATATAGTTTATCCAATTCTCAAGAGCAATTTGAAGCATCTTTGAGTTCTATTAATACAACTCATGGAGAAGTTCAATCTAATAAATATACTTGGAGAAATAATTCTATAATCCAAAAAGAAAATATTTATTGGGGATTTTCTACAAGAACATCTGGCGGTTCCTCAAATTCGTTAGAAGTTGATTTATTTGATCGTTATGGAAGCTTAGCTATTACATTTTCTTTTAGAAAAGATGATTTAAATAATTATCATGTAGAAATATCTCGCTATGGCAATCTTAATCGAGCGGAAGGAGAAGTCTACATTTTACAAGATTACTCAAATCAATATAAACGAATTACATTAACTTACTCTCCCTAACTATTAAATTGAGAAAATTATTAATATTTGATACAAAACTTTAGTTAATAGGAAATCTATAAGTTTTAGCAGAAAACTTCGGTAATAGTAAGCGAGAATACAATTAGATTAGATTTAAGCGATCAGGAACGGTGACTTATACGCAGAATGAAAATGGGAATATGGCGAAAGAAGAAGTAAGGCAAAATGCAACAGTGATAAGTTGCGAGGCTAGAATTTCAGGGAAGATGTTATAATTATGATTGGAGTGATGTATGTCTAAAAATATAGAGCATATAAAAATGGTAAACAATAGGTGTTATAAATAATGTAGTTGTTTCTACAGGCAATCAAGTGATAATCTCAATAACTGCCAGTGGGTATATAATTGTATTTGATACTTCAAACTAAAAATTTGGTGCTACTGTTAATCTTGCAATGTGTATTTTCGTTGGTTATAACAAGAATTTAAGATATGTTATTCAGTACAGACAACAGTAAAATAAAAAGTAAAATAGCAATACGCTTAGCCCCCTTAATACATTTTAGTACATACATCAATTGCAAAAATTATCATCTGCATGGTTTTTCTTCCTTTAAAGATGAGAGAACCATGCAGATGATTTATAACAATAATTGCTATTTACCACTCTATTAACCACTCTATAGTCAAAGGCTCTGTAACAAAGTATAAAGTAATTTGAGTTGTCCAGTCACCTATCTCTAAATTGTAATCTAAAAGAGTCACCTCAATTGACATTAAGCTTTTTCTAGCAATTGAAATAAAATTAGGTTTGCCAATAGTAGTAAATGTTATATTAGAAGGATTTTCATAAGTTGTTTCTAAGAATTTATTATTAATATAAGTAGTCTTTTTAAGCCTGAATTCAATTTCATAACAGGGATCATAAGCGTCTAATACCCAGGATATTTGTTCAATATCTTCCCAATATGTTAAGTTGTTATCTTGAACAAATTTACCTTGTATTCTAGCTTCGTAACTAATCACCGCCTCACTTTGTCCTACCTCTACTCTTGCCGTATTCCCGCTCTCATACTGCGTATAGTTCACTGTTCCAGATCGCCCGGATGTTACTGTATTCTCGCTCGTTGTTACCGAAGTTCCGCTAGAACTTAACCAACTTTCGGAAGGAGAGGAACTAAAACCTACACTTTCCTGTATTCCAGTGTAAATCCTGTTGATGTATTTTCGTTTGTATGAAGTTACAGTTACCAACTGGGTACCACCGATTGCAGCAAAATTCAATGAAGTAGGGGAAACGTTGAAAGTATATTCCCAAGTGACATAACCTATATCTTGATTTACACTTACATAAGCTGTCTTTCCACTTTCACTTTGAATAAAAGTAGCAGTACCTTTTGGGACTGTTTCAGTGTTGTTCTGTGGAGCACTGATAGAATTATCGTTAATATTAAATCCGTTTGTGATAGACGAATTCCAAGGTACATCTATCTGTATACCTGTATAGTTGTCATTAAGAAACTTTCGTTTATATGAAGTGACAACTACACTTTGAGGATCGCCTGCGGTATTCAAGGTTATGGAAGATGGAACGACATTAAATGTATACTCCCATGTAACCTTTTCTATATGATCTAATATTACACATTCACTATTGCTGTAGTTTCCGTTCATTGAAAGGCTTTCTCCTCCCAGAATTTGAATTTCTGTCTTAGTAAGGCATTCATTTCCTCTCCCGGAGGAGGGCGAGGGAAACGTAGGAATCTTGGAACGAATCATGTTCCATGTTGCTATTTCTGTGCTCATAATTCTAATCTTGTTTTAATCTTTGAAAAAAACCTGCGGAGGCGTGGATAGGCACTGTGAAGTAGAGTCCTCCTGACTGCCAATATCCAATCTGTGCACCGTTGGCATAAACCAGTACTTTACCATCCTCTATTGAATGTAAACCGCTGTCTGTGTCGCCTACTGCGAGCAAAATACTTGGGTTGCCTGCGGAATTATTATTACCTAACATTACGCGGCTCATGCCTAAGCCATCGGTATATTGGGTTACAACCCCTTCGAGGAATGAGTTTCCTGTGTCACCCTTCGGACCTTGAGGCCCTTGTGCACCGGCTACTCCCGGAACGCCATCTATGCCTCTCTCACCTTGCAGGCTACCTTCATCCAATTTCTGCTGAAAGGTTTTGCCATCGGTGAATTTTACTATAGCAGCCGGATGTTCGGCAGGGTGCTGATAATTGTTTGCATTCTTCTCAATGCCTTTCAGCTTTTCGCGTTCAGCGTCGGTGAAGAAACGGTGATCTGCATTCTGGATGACATCAACAAAGCGGGGGATGCTGTCGGTTGACAGTTCAAGATATTGACCTGGCTCCGGTTTGATGGCAGATACGGCTGCCCGATAATCGTGTGCTATCGGCTTCACTCGTCCGTCTATATAAGGGCGTTCCACAACGGAGTAGGTTAATGTGAGATAAACGGGGAGTGGCATGGCTTCGATGCCGGAGAAAGGAACGATTTTGAAAGTCGCGTTGCCATTGGCATCATTTCCTGCCAGTGCAACCAAGCCCGGAGAAAGGTTGTAAGTCTCATCTCCATTGTCGGTGAGGTGGCAACCTTTGATGACGCACGGACCATATTCCTCAAAGAAGCCGTCCAATGCTTTTAAAGGTTCCGATTGTAGTTCCAGCAGATCCTCGCCTGCCCATTGCCGGATGCCCGGCTGTTGTGTATGTCTTTTCATTGTTGTATAATTTTG
>JARCFY010000342.1:0-28705 GCA_029233225.1 Lepidodactylus listeri | reverse complement strand
TCCTTGAAGATAAGATTGCCCTCAGCATCATAATGATAATAATATTCCGGATCTTCCAACAACTTGCCCCCTTTATCGTATTCACGGTCACGGCAGGTCCATGTCTTGTAAAGAGCCCCGATACGGTCGGGAGTACGGTAGATCGTCTCCACCTGTTTGCCTTCCCGGTAATCGGCCCTGATCAGGTCGTCAAACTCATTGTACTCAAAAGTCGTGACAAGTTCCGTCAGGTCATTCGTTTTCCTCAACAAACGGTTACTCATTCCCCAATCGTAACTGTACCTTCCTGTAACTATACCCTTTTTCCCATTTATTTGCTTACTTGTTTCACGACCGAAGTCATCACGCCACGTCCGGATTTCCAGACCGCTATTCATCGTCCGTTTACTTTCCAGTCCGGTTTCGTCACGTTCCCAATCCGCCTGCCAGGTTTCACCCGAGCACATTACCTGCAGATACCCGTCCTTCGTATATCGGTTTTGTATGTCGGCACCCAGATTACTGGTGGTATGTATACAGTTCCCGTCTTCATCAAATTCGTGGGTCACGGCGTGAGTATCCTGTTTATCCTCTATGATACGGCCCGCCTTGTCCCGTTTAAAATCCACCTTGCAGCTATCGTTATGCGCTTTCAGGAGTTGGCCGTCTTTGTCATAAGCGTAAAGACTGGTTTTTCCGTCATACTGTTCTTCTTTGATTACATTGCCGGTTCCGTCATACTCGTAGGTAGTCCAACGATCCGACGGACGTTCCACACGTCTGACTCTGCCCAATCCGTCACGGTCATAACGTCGTTCCAGGCCGTCAAAGCCATATTCGGCAATCACCTGTCCCAATCCGTCCAACTCGAACTCGTACAACTCGTATTTCTCGTTGCGGATATGGATCAGTTGAAGTTCCGTATTATAGCCGAAATTCAACATACGGTTTCCTTGCTTACGACCGGTAAGGGTTCCCAATGGCCCATAGGTAAACTCCACTTCACGGAGTTCGTCTGTCGCATGTATCAGGTTTCCCGATACATCATATTTGAAATGGTGAATATTGCCGTCCGCCTCCTGTAACTTTACCACACGATCCATCAAATCATAATGGAAGGCGGTACGGTTACCTTTCACATCGGTTGTCTCGGTAACCCGGCCCTTCTTATCATACTTCCAGTGTCGGTTAACGCCATTGGGGTAGGTTAACTGCTGTAGTTCTCCTTTTTCATTGAACTCCAATTCAAAACGGCGTTTCTTTTTATCCGTAATATACTTCAACCTATTCCCTTCATAGGTGTAGCTCAAAGCTTCGCCCGAAGGAAGTTCACGACGGATGATCCGGTCATACTCGTCATATTTCCATTTCAGGATCTTGCCCCCCGGAGTGACTGCACGTGTCAGATTCCGGCGTTCATCATATCCGAGTGACAGGGACTCTCCGTTTTCATTCGTTTGTAGAATGAGATTCCCGTAATCGTCATATTTGCTTTTACGACTGAATCCTTCCGGGTCGACAACAAGTTCCAGTTCCTCATATTCATTGTAATGTTGGTGGGTGACGCCACCATTGGCATCCGTTATCTTATAAATAAGGTTATCCACCGTGTAGTAATATTCCATTACCGCCCCTTCACCATTACGGGTACGAGTGAATCCTTCTCCGTATTCTATGAAATATTCCTGAATGCCTCCGTCACCCCACGTGTGGATGCACCGGGCATCGTTTCCCTGTCCTTCATATTCCCAGTGAAAGCTCATTCCGCTTTGGTTGGTCAGTTTGACAAGTAAATGACCTGAATACTCAAAGGTCTTGCTGACATTCATAGCATCCAGTGTTTCGACAAGATTACCCGCATCGTCGTAATGATAGCGTACCAGATGTACCTCTTCTCCATCATACCACGTGGAAATATCCGTTATGCGACCTTCACTGTCGTTACTCACAAATATCCGCTGCTTTCTCGAATCTATGATCTCTTCCAGATCACCGGTATAGCCATATTCAAATGCGATACGATCACCGTCAGCCGTGCTGATCTCGGATACCGGACAGTAGCCGAAACGGTTTTCTTCCGTGCCGAAACGGTAAAACAACTTTGACGCATCCTGCAAAAGGTAGCCTTTTTCGTCCCGGCTCCACCATAACTGTTCTTTGCGGTCAAAATAACTTTCTCCGACCGGCAGGACAGGCAATCCGGATTCACGACCGTCAGCGTGACGGAGAATAAAGACTTCATCATTCAGGTTACGGATGCAAATGTTATAGCTATGATGCCAGTTATAACCCAATGGGCCGTTTACCTCTGCATCACTGTAATAAGTACGGGACCACACGATGGGTATGGGACCCGGAAGTTCAAAATCAGTATTGGTCTGATAAGTACGCCCGGTGGCGGCATCGACAGGTTCGCCGAAGGTCTTGCATTTGATCGCTTGTAATATCTTCGTCAGTCTGGTTTTGTTTCCTCCGTTTTTCTCCACCAGTTTGTCAATCAGGTCCTGGAACTTGTCACCGGCTTTCTTCCACATCTTGCCAAGGCCCTTCATTCCTAGTTTCATGGCTAGCTGGAACAGGTCGATGGTGGGAGGACCACCGACCAATACCGGTTTTCCTGTTGAAGTGATGATACTTAGTAGTGCAGTGGGTGCCATCAGGCAGCTTTTTGCCTTATATGTCTTTCCTTTCCGGGGAAGTGGCGGCACACCGACAAGATTGCACGAGAGCGCCGGATGGAATTGTGTCGAACAGGGTCCGCCATCGGCCAGAACAATGGAACTGCCCATCCACATTTCAGCTTCTGCCTTGCCTGCAACCGTTGGTAGAAGGTGGAGCAATAGTCCGGGTAGATGCACGATACTTATCCCGGCTTGCGCAATCCATTGTCCATGCACCTTGACCGTTGGAGCCATTCCTTTGGCAAAGTTACAAATAACAGCACCCGGACCGCTTTCAGGACTTGGAAGAGCCGGAGCAACAACCGACATGATGGCAGCGGTCAGGTCGAAAATCATACCGACATGCGGTACCGGGCAAATAGGTAGAGGCCAGGGAAAGACTATCGGATGAAAATCTATGCCCAGGCTTATATCAAAAAATTTACCAACAGGCAGTCCCGGCATGGCAGGCAACAGACTGGCCATATTCTTCTGAATATCACCTAATGCGTCATGAGCTTTGCCGAAGAGTTCGCCAAAACCACGGGTGATCGTTGTTAGTCCACCGATTATACTCATAAGAAATCAGTGTTTAAAAAATTTCCAGAAAAAAGTCCCAGCAGATTTAAGTAGTTTATTGAAATTGTATCAGTCATAATCATGCAATATTTTCGTTTTTGCAAATATGAATAGAGAAAACGAAAAACACTTTGCACATTTAACTATACATTTACCATTTTTCACAAAAGGTCATATTTAACATTTCGGCACTATCTCATTACAAATTTCATTAGTTAATGTATTCTATTAATCAGCATGTAAAAGAACATAATCCAATTGTTTCCAAAGAAATACCGTTTAAAACACTAGTGAATGGTGGAGCATGGTACTTCCCATGATAAAAAAATCTGTATTCTTCATTTTAATGGGTATCCATTATAGCAATATAGTCATCCAATTTCTTTCTTAACATGGCATCATCACAACTAGCCAACAGGTTACCGATAGCTATCTTCAGGGTTTTACTTGATGAAGACAAAACATCATAATACATCTCAATTGCTTTAGAGTAATATTGTTCAGCCCTTTTTAAATCACCCTCTATTAAATATCGCTTTGCAAATCCTCTGTAACCGTTTGCCAGATCAACATGAGGAGCGTTTCCATATTCATCTATATACATCTGTATGCTTTGAAGTATAAATTTATCAGCATTGCCAAAGTCCTTTAGATAGGCATACGTCATCCCCATATTCCCTAAAGCCTTTGCTATATGGAAATGACCATAACCAAAAAGAATTTCAAATAGTGCCAAAACTCTTTGGTGAAGTTCTAATGATTCCTCGTATTTTTTCTCTTTTTCAAGTATGACAGCATAATTACCGATAATCTTAGCCCTTAAAAAAATATCATTATGCTTTTCCGCATATTTCATGGCACATTTCATACTCTTTTCCGCTTCTTCAAAAATTCCCTTTTCACTATAAGCAATCGCCTGATGATTCAGTATATTGGATAGATGGATATAATTGTTTAAGAACGGAAGCCACCTCTTTTCGTTGCAAATAGCTACTGAACAAAGTGACAGGACATCATCGTATCTTTTCAATTTAAAAGTATTGCCTATCCGTATGATAGCTGCCCTCAATTTATCCCGTCTCTTTAATAAAGAACTGTTTTCCAGAGCTTTTGCTATATGTTTAGAAGATTCTGCATAAGCATCCGTCGTTCCTTTATTAATAAGAGCTTCACCCCACATCAAACAAGCCTGGATATAGAGAGCGTCCATATTCTGAACATTATCATGAATATTATTTAGAATATCTACAATGTAATTATCGTCAAAATCATTTTTTCCCAGTATGTTGCGCATACAATCCCTTAATAGAACCGTTGAATAGTAGTTTCTTATGTCATGAATTTCACGATAAAGATAAACTGATCTTTCATAATATGTCAAAGCAAGTTTATATTTTGACATAAACTCATACCCTCGTCCGATCAGGACATTCATAAAAATATACTCTCGCAAACCGCAATAATTATTAGAAGTTCGAGTCGTAAATCCGTCAACAAATTTATCAAAATTAGTTTTAGGCATAATCACAAACCGCCAGGAAGTCCAAAAGTTACTTAGGAGCAATGAAATGCACTTTAGATAAATCCACCGTATTTCACTCATATTTTCCTTATCGACCATACGAAGGCAATCCAAATATTTTCTCTTTGAGAATAAATAAGTCAATTTTCTAGTCAAATAAAGAAGAAACTTAAAAGCAGGGTCCAATGCCAATATCGTTGTAATAATGACATACCACTGTGCCTTATTTAAGGTTAACAGCCAATTTGATAATTCATTGAGATCTACCATACGCTTTGAACCTCTTATGACCTAACGAAAAGTGATGTATATTAGTAATATACAAATATAGGATTTTCTATTTTCGATTCAAAGCAATCCATTGTTTTATATCGGGCATATTAGTATTGATAACACGCATGGGAGAATAACCGAAATCATTTTTTTGCTCAACATCCGCCCCATTTTCAAGCAGTCGAATGACGATAGCGGAATTGACCTTTTCTGTCACGCTTTTATAGAGCGGGGAGTTTCCATGTCTATCCGTTGTATTTACTTCAACCTTTCTAACAACCAAAGCATCAACCAAACCCAAGCTGTTCATCTGGACCGCAAAATGCAAAGCCGAATATCCATTGGTATCTTGATAATCTAAATCAATGCCGGGTACGTCAATTAAATGCATGGCCAACTCCTCACGACCTTCTAAAATACAAATTTCAAGAAGACTCCTTTGTTTTTCTACCGAAACTGCATTAACTCCATATTCAGCAATAAAGTCTTCCAAGAGATTTATAGAATTTGCTGCCAACGACTCCTGTAACTCAACGTCATCAAATATATTCTTATCCATAATTGTATTTAGTGAAAACGGATGCAATGATGGAGAGAATTTTCAAGTACTGCAAGAAAACACGCATCAAGTTATCAACATGTAAAACAATACATTAGCATCTTTTTATTAAAAACAGACTTTAAAGTTAACAAGTATTTGATTTGTTCTTAAATAGTTTCCTATCCATTTGCAGTCTATTTAATTGGTTTAAAATTCCCCCTTGAAACTACCTGGGTAGAGCATTGTCGAAGGTATTTCATCTGGCATTGCTGTTCAAATAGATTTTTAAAGTACAAATAATTCACGTAAATATCTGAAAAAATGCAATCTATCCATATACTCAGACATGCTATGTGGATTAAATAGATACGGCATAGACTACTGGAAGAAGGTGAAAATAATTCTTCTGGTTATCACGAAGGATAAACCGTTTGTGGAGGTAAAGTCTGAGTTTAGCAAGATCGGAAGATGATTGCCCTATAAAAGACTTCAAGTAGTTGCTAAGCGACTGAATTTGAATCTATAGATTAAATCTAAATATTCATTTTTCTCGAAACAAAAAGCCTCTTCTATTTCATAAATATTTAAAAGTTACTACCTTTGCAAAAAATGTATCATTAACTATTTTAGTGGTCTAATTTTACACAAATGCTTGTTGCTCAAAATATTGTGAAAAAATTTGGCGATATGTCTGTATTGTCTAATGTGAATTTATCAATAGAAAAAGGACATGTCTATACTTTAACAGGAGGAAACGGTTCAGGGAAAACGACACTTCTGAATATAATTTCAGGGTTTGTACTACCGACAAAAGGTTCTCTTTCTTTTAAGGGGCATAATCTTATCGGACTCCCCCCCTACAAAATAAATCGCTTGGGAATAGGACGCACTTTTCAGGATTTACGTTTAGCCATGCAAATGACAGTTAAAGAGAATGTTATGATGGCATTTGAGAAAAAAATGTTCGCAAGACTATCTAGTAAACAGCTTTTTAAAGTAGATGAAATACTGGAAAGAATGTCTTTAGCTAATAAAGCTGACGAACCAGCAGGCGAAATATCCTATGGGCAACAAAAATTGTTAACTCTTGCATGTTTACTGGCTAATGATGCTGAATTATTGCTTATTGATGAGCCAGTAGCAGGCATTGATCAGAATAATTTTACTAAAATAACAGATCTTATTTTGGAATTAAAACAATTGGGCAGAACTATAATCCAAATCGAACATCATCCAGAATATATAGCTGCTACCAGTGATATAATATTGTACATGGAGAAAGGAAAGATAGAATGTTAACAGTACAACATCTAACTACGGGGTATGGTAAGAAGCAAGTACTTACAGATGTGTCTTTCCTTATAGATGCTGGCGAAATAGTTTTACTCACTGGAGGAAATGGTTCAGGTAAAAGTACCATATTGAAAACTATTTACGGCTTTCTCAAGCCTTGGACTACTGAAGGTAAAATCATTTTTGATGGATATGAGATTACAGCGTTACCCCCTTCGCAAATGATACAGCGTGGAATTGTATACGTACCTCAAAAGAAAAATGTGTTTGATGATTTCACAGTAGAAGAGAACTTAATGACTTCGGCAAGCATTTATTTAAGACATGAAGCCAAAGAGCGAACAAATAAGGTTTTTACTTTGCTCCCTCTCTTAGCAGAGATGCGCAAACGCACGCCATTTCATTTAAGTGGTGGTGAACGACAGTTGTTAGCATTCGGTAATGCCCTAGTACACAGCCCCAAACTAGTACTTTTCGACGAACCGTTCGCTGGTGTGGATACTACAAATTCTACGCTACTTAGTCAAACTATACAGGATATGCACCACTGTAATATTACTTTTATTATTGTAGAACACAAAACCACTTTGTTAGAACATTTCATAACTAGAAAAATAGAATTAGAATTAGGTATAATTAAAAAGTAAAAGAATATGATAAAGAAGAGTTTTATTACATTAGGAATGATTGCTGTAATGGTAATTGGAATGATTTCATGCGTAAATAGTAAGAAATCCGATGAAATAAAAATAGGGGCTATCTTACCTCTTACTGGTGATGCTGCTACTTATGGTAAAAGTTTGCAGAATGGTTTGCAGGTGGCATTAGATGAATATAATAGCAAACAAGAGAAAAAAGTAAGTATTGTATTTGAAGATTCTAAAGCTGAACCTAAATTGGCTGTTAACGCAATAAATAAGCTAATTAGCACAGATAAAATTCAATATATTATCGGCGATATGTTTACAAATACAACATTAGCAATAGCTCCTATTGCACAGCAAAATAAGATTCTATTACTAAGTCCAACTGGGTCCTCCAATGAAATCTCAAAAGTAGGCGATTATGTTTTCCGCATATACCCTTCTGAAACAGAAGAGGGGAATGCTTTAGGGGATTTCTTCAATAAAAAATTTTATGGACAAAAAGCATTCATTGCATGTGCAAACGAAGATGCGATGAAAAACGTAGCTTCATCAATAAAAAAGAAATTAGGTAAAACAATTACGGAAGAAGATTATAATACTAATTCAAGTAGTTTTATACCTGTCATAACGAAAATCCCCTCTGATGTTAATGTTGTTTTTGCATTAGGATATATGCCTGACATATCACTGTTTATTAGACAATCGCAAGAGTTGAAAAGAGATTATGTAATTGCTGGTTTATCAACATTATATGACAATAAATTTATAGAACTTATAGCTAACTCTTCAATTAAGGTATTTTTAACAGCTTCATCATTCAGTCCTGATAGCAAAGATAGTTACACACAGCAATTTGTTGAACTTTATCACAATAGATACAAGGAACAACCGAATGTTTGGGCTGGATATGGATATGATGCCTTTAATATTTTAGCTCAGTCTATATCAGAAGCTAGTACAAAAGGAGAAAATATAACTACTGTATTAGAAAATTTGAAAAATTATGAGGGAGTTACAGGACTAACAACGATTAATGAAGATCATTCCATTAATAAAACATTTGATATATTGCAAATTAAAGATGGCAAATTTACTATCGCTAAATAAAGATGAACAGCAGCAAAGAGTATTTTGAAAAAATGAGGGTGCTCAAAGCAGAATTAATGCCTGAGTTTTCTTCAATTTTAAATAGATTGAAAGAAAAATCACCTTTATTGTTGACCAATAGTGAGTTTTTGATGTTTTACAATAAACGGATTTATAGTAAGTCCGTTTTATTGCGGCCATATATTACGAAAACATTTTTTTCGTTAGATAACTCTGAACATTGGCAAAGGCATAAATTAGCATTAGCTCTTGTAGAAATTGTCAATATTAGCACTTATCAATCAAATATTGTATTGGACTCAAAAGACAAACTTATTGGAAAGAATTCAAATAACTTTATTATATCTTCTATTTTTTCGAAATTACTGGTTAACGATACCATTCAGCACTCGGAATATTCAGATAACGATAAATTATTTATGTATAGTACTATTACAGAATGTTTGGAGGATTTGTATTATGGACAATATTTAGATACCAATATTTTAAAGTTTTCTAATTTAGAACTATCCAATAATTCACATAGATTAACACCGACTTACATTGAGCGTTGTCGTTTACTGGGCGGTAGTCTAATAACAATGTGTGCAAATATTGCCATACATTACAATCCCAATCTAACAATCATTGCTGATGAATTGAAATCAATTGCACATTATTTTGGGATGGCAGGACAAGTACTTAATGATTTAGGTGATTTGGTCGCAGAAAGTCGTATTTATTCCACTCAAAAATTCTCAGACATAAAAAATGAACGTTTGACGCTTCCTATTTTTATAGTAAATGAGTTAATTAAGTGTGATTACAACAAAGAAGCCTTGATTAATGCTTTGAATGATAATACTATTGTATCGACCTTAAAACAACAAATAAGTTTTCAAATACAATCTTATTTAGTACTAATTGAAGAAAAGTTGAATATTATAAAAGAGAAAGGGTATAATATTTGTGATTTAGAAAGGATTGTAAACTTGCTTTTGAAAAGTCGATATATTGTTGAAAGTCAAACATATTAAAAATGGACAATTTTAAAAATTTTATTTTTGAGCATTGGTTAACTATTTTGCTATTTATAGTTTTGATATATCTACCTATATGGGTAAATCAAAAATTTAAAAAACACAGTGATGTTAAACTTGATTCTTTTGAATGGATAATTATATTCATAATTAATGGATTAACCATTTTTATTTCATTCATTTCACAAACAGATATTATAATTGTTATCACACTAAATATTGTGATAACAAGTTTTATGGTCCTATGGACTGCCTCTATAAAGCTGATGAATATATCTAATCATATTGAAGTTGAATTGTCGGCTATAAAAAATTACATTTCTCATAATCCTGTTTTTACAAGTAAAGACTCTCACAAGCAATTAGTTGAGAATTTGCCTTCTGTATGTGCAAAAGATTGTGTTCTGACCTTTTTTAGGGATACTTTTAAACAAGTCGAAACAAAGGGTTTGATAAATATAGACACAACAATGATTGATTATACTAATAAGCTAAAAGATATTGCAGAAGGAGCAAAACACTCAATCATTGGCACATATACAAATCGCCCTTTAGAGACATATAAGCACAGAGATGATTCTTTAGTAAAGGAATATAATGAGACTCTAAAAAGAATGGCGACAAGTGAAAATGTTAGTATTGTTAGAATTGTAGTCTTGTTGGACTCTGAGATCCAAAAAATACAATCAGGAAACAAGGATCTTATATGTGAAGTCGAAAATAGTTCTTCTAAAATGAGTGAAGTTGAATGGTTTGAAAAGTGCTGGAATACAGATAAGATAACTGTATTATGGACTTCTGAAAATAAGTTCAAAGAGTTCTTTAGTTTGCATACAAATTTAAGCGATTTGGTTCTTTTTGCAGGGCAAAAAATAGCTGATTTTGCAATTTTTGATGAAAAATTATATGTTACATGGAGAAAATATGATACAAGAAATATTAAACAATTAAGTCAAGAGTATGGAAACATGATACTAAATTGGAATAATCTAATCAATGATTTATCGACTACTTTTACAAAAAACAATCTATTAAGCGGCCAGTATGCTTTTGATAGTTTTGATAAATTATATAGCTCTATGCCACAAAAGCAGAATGGGAAAAAAAGTGGAAAAACAAATAAACAGTAAAATCATGCAATTTATAATATTGATACTTTTACATGCATTTTTATATTTACTTATTGCTATCAGCTTTAATGTAATCTATTATCCTACTCGCTTCTTCCATATAGCCCACGCTATTACACTAACCGGATCGGCATATTTTACTTATTTCTTCGCCCAACAGCTCCATTTTCCTATATATTTATCTATAATATTAGCCATATTCTGTTGTACAGTAGTAGGTATGCTATCAGAAATTGTCCTATACAAACCGTTACGTAGACGAAATGCCTCTCCAATGATTCTAATGATTGCCTCTCTTGGCCTTTACACCATGCTACAAAATATGATTGCCATGTTTTGGGGCGATGACACCAAAAGTATTCGAACAGGTGAAATCAAGGCAGGGCGCGAGTTCCTTGGAGCATATATTACCGATATTCAGATTACAACTATTATCTTGTGCCTGGTACTATTTGGGGCTTACATTTTGTTAATGCAGCGAAGCCGTATAGGACGTAATATCCGTGCTGTGGCAAGTAATCCGGAATTAAGTAACATTATGGGCATTCCTTCGAATAAGGTTATTCTGTGGGCATATGGCATTGGCTCAGTTTTAGCAACTGTGGCAGGCATTCTCATTGCTTTTGATACAGACATGACCCCTACAATGGGTTTTAATTGGTTGCTTTATGGCGTGGTTGCAATGATTATCGGTGGTGTTGGTAGTAATTGGGGCTTAATCAGTGGTGCGTTACTTTTGGCAACAGCACAATATTTGACAACCTACTATATAGGTAATCAATGGATGGACGGAATCGCCTACATTATTCTTATTCTATTTTTGATAGCCAAACCGCTCGGCTTTAGCGGCAAACGATTAAAGAAAATTGAAATATAATGGAGTATATTTTACATCTTCTCATCTTAGTGTGCATTTACATAATGCTTTCACAAAGCCTCAACCTTGCTGCTGGTTTTGGTGGTATGATTTCACTGGCTCATGCTGGATTTTATGGCGTAGGAGCATACACAGCAGCATTGTTAGCAGTTAATTATCAAATACCATTTTTCATATCACTGCCTACTTCAATGATCTTAAGTGGAATGTTAGCATTACTTGTTTCAGCAATTGCTTTACGCACCATTGACGATTACTTTATAATTTGTACATTGGGCATTCAAGTCATAGTGTTTTCATTAATGAACAACTGGATGTCGGTTACTAAAGGTCCATTAGGAATTCCAGGTATTCCACATATACAATTTTTCGGTATACCAATTGAAAGCAAATGGGAATTTATATCTCTATCAGTATGCTTTGTTGTATTGATTTTCTTCCTCCTGAAAAGGTTAACAAGCTCGGCTTTTGGACGTACTTTGAGGGCATTAAGTGAAGACGAAATTTTCACGCAGTCACTCGGTAAAAATATATATATATCAAAAGTGGTTGCATTTACTCTCAGTGCAATGCTGGCTGCTATTCCGGGTGTACTTTACGCACATTATATCAGTTATATCGACCCTACAAGTTTCACGGTTGATGAATCTATTTTTATTCTTTCCATTGTAATTATTGGAGGCATGCAAAACCTTTGGGGTAACGTAATCGCAGCTATTTTTCTAGTTCTCTTGCCCGAAGCACTGCGCTTCATTGGTATGCCTAATACCATTGCTGCCAATATGCGCCAAATCATTTACGGAGGAGTATTGATTTTTATGATGTTTCGGTACAGTCGAGGATTCAATTATTCTTTGTTTAAATCTAAATACCACCTACTTAATTGACCCTATGGATATCCTCTTTCCTATAAAATAAAACAATATATTTTATAGGGAAGGGTTTTCATTTAACAGATATCGTTACCTGATCAGATTAAAAAAACATTACGGTTTATTATAGTTCCTACTCAGAGAAAAGTGATCAGCATTGTTGGAATTGTTCAGCAAAAAAGGTAATCATCCGATAAAGTACACTATAAAAATGGCTGTATCTCCTTTCAAGGTAAGCAGCCATCTATAGTTGTATCTCCATCATTCTTTATTCTTTTCCTTCCATTTATGTGGCAACATTTGTAGAAGTTCCTCATAATTTGCCTTCTGCATATATGGCATTCTTGCTATAACGTCATTCAGATAAGTGCGCGGATTTACTTTATGCGCTTTGCACGTAGCCAGTAACGAACAGACGACACTCATGCTGACGGCCGCCTGATGGTCTCCACAGAACAGGTAGTTCATTCTACCCAATGTGATTGGTCGGATGGCATTTTCCGCCAGATTGTTATCAATATGGATACGTCCATCCTGCAGATAATTCATTGAGATCTACCATACGCTTTGAACCTCTTATGACCTAACGAAAAGTGATGTATATTAGTAATGCACAAATATAGGATTTTCTATTTTCGATTCAAAGCAATCCATTGTTTTATATCGGGCATATTAGTATTGATAACACGCATGGGAGAATAACCGAAATCATTTTTTTGCTCAACATCCGCCCCATTTTCAAGCAGTCGAATGACGATAGCGGAATTGACCTTTTCTGTCACGCTTTTATAGAGCGGGGAGTTTCCATGTCTATCCGTTGTATTTACTTCAACCTTTCTAACAACCAAAGCATCAACCAAACCCAAGCTGTTCATCTGGACCGCAAAATGCAAAGCCGAATATCCATTGGTATCTTGATAATCTAAATCAATGCCGGGTACGTCAATTAAATGCATGGCCAACTCTTCACAACCTTCTAAAATACAAATTTCAAGAAGACTCCTTTGTTTTTCTACCGAAACTGCATTAACTCCATATTCAGCAATAAAGTCTTCCAAGAGATTTATAGAATTTGCTGCCAACGACTCCTGTAACTCAACGTCATCAAATATATTCTTATCCATAATTGTATTTAGTGAAAACGGATGCAATGATAGAGAGAATTTTCAAGTACTGCAAGAAAACACGCATCAAGTTATCAACATGTAAAACAATACATTAGCATCTTTTTATTAAAAACAGACTTTAAAGTTAACAAGTATTTGATTTGTTCTTAAATAGTTTCCTATCCATTTGCAGTCTATTTAATTGGCTTAAAATTCTCCCTTGAAACTGCCTGGTAAGGCATTGTCGAAGGTATTTCATCCGCCATTGCTGTTCAAATATTTATTCAAAAATCTCCAGCCACCCCTGAAGGGGCGCTCGTATTTTATGAATAAATATTTGCACTGCTATGGCAGATGACCTTCTGATTGACAATGTTCTTTCCAGCCAGTTTCGAGGGAGAAATTTTGGTTGGGACGACAAGCGAGAAAAACAGAATGTATAACGCATGTAACAATTTAAAGATTATGGAAACTAAGAAAGAGAAAATTCTTGAAAAATTACGCAAGTTGATGAAGCTCAAAGAATCCGCAACCGAATTAGGCAACGAAGGAGAAGCCAATGCAGCCGCAGCCAGGATTACTCATCTTTTAATGCTTTACAATCTATCGGAAGACGATATACCCGAACAAGAAAAGTTAGACAACCCGGTTATTTCTGAGGAAATACCCTTCAAAGCGACAATGAGCGATGGGGCATGGTACACCAACCTTATATCGGTTGTTTGCGAACAGAACCTATGCCGTCCCCTTATCATAAGAACAAAGCATAATGGAAGAATGGAACGCTCAAAGTTTCAGATCGTAGGACGAAAAAAGAACGTAGAAATTGTATTATTCTTGATCTCATTCTTATCCAATCAATTCGTTATGATTGGGAAACGTGATTATAAGGAATATAAATCTGTTTGCATCCGAAAGTATGATACAATCCCCAAAACCCCCGCTATTTATTTAAAATCATTTCTATACGGGTGTATACTTGGACTGAATGATAAATTTGAAGAAACCAAGAAGCAATTTGAAGAAACGTCAAATTTAACGGCTCTGATGGTTACAACCGGTAATGAAATAGATTTTTATCTCAAAGATGAACACATTAAAGCAGGTAGAAAAAACGGCACTCCAACCATTGATCCATTATCCGCCATAAGAGGAATCGAAACCGGTAGGAACATTGAGATAAGCAAAGGCATTTATGCCGAAACAATTAGCGAAGATAGGAGATTACAATAACATTTTAAAGGCTCAACATTATGAAACGATATAGCAAAACAGCAGCACAGCAATGTAGATATTACGAAGTAGAAAATATTTTTGAATATATGGTAAGTGTATGTCTGAATGGGAATATAAGTTCATTTAAAAAGTTGTATAAGGAACTTCGTATCGAAACACGTAAAGACTTCATATCCTATTGCTTCAGCGAGGTTAATCCGCAGTACCTGATGAAGATTATTCAAACTACTATTTAACGATTAGGCATGAACCTGAATAAATAATTCACTACCTTTATAAAATAGGGACTGTCTTTGCAGGGCTTTCCCTCTTTTTAAGCAAAAACTTAGAAATAAGTTAATGTTTTTATAAATAACGTGTAAGTTTGATTTAGTCGTACGAAGTTTTACTCAAATCCTTGAAAAAAGTGTAGTAATACCCCCGAAAACAAATTTTAGTTGAGGCTCCTATACTTATCATGTAGGCTTTCATGTAGGTGAATTGATCCTACAATACCAACTAATATTTAATCAACTAACACGTTATTATTATGGCTTATTCGGTACATATTAAAGGAGTACAGGACGTAGACGATTCGAAAATGATTAAGTTGCAACTGATATTCTACAAATCAGGTTACAATAGGGTTCCTAAAGCAATTACGGTTACCGGGCTTTCTAAAAACTAGGACCCCAAGTCCAAATCATTTGTCGGTACAGGTAGTGGTAATATTGGCAAAAACCAAATCCTGCTGGACTTGAAAAACAAATACATCAATATTGTAGAAGACTGGGAAAAGAGTGGACGCAATTAATACACTCTGGGATATACCAATCTTTAGCCCCCAAAGGTGATTTATTAGCTTTTTGCATATAAAAGTGTGATTTATCGACCTCTATTTACCCTAAAAGTCGGTTCTTCTTCAATCAAATTGAAGAAGAACCTAGAAATCTATGACAGGGCAGACTATTAGACCCTGTGACTGTAAGCTTTCTTAAATTTATTTAGTCTCCACATACATTCATGATTATTTGTCACGAAGATAGGACATGCTCAATAATCTAAAAAGATGGGATATACCAAATGCTTATATTCACTCAAGTATATGTGTGTTATTGATTAAAATTATAAATCAGTTACTGTAAAAAGCTCTTGGAAAGGCTTGCCTTTGCTTAAAAAGAACTTATCAATAATGTTTTCCCAAGACATCTCTTTCGATAGGTTTTCACCACTTTTCACCAAATCACTCAATACACTTTCATCATTTAAAGGAAGCATTCCGGCTATTTTACCGGCAGCCAAATGATTATTATAGTCAACGGTGCATTCAAGGAATGTCCTTCTATCACTAGGATGCTCATTATCCATGCTCCATAGATAATCCTCAATCTTTAATGGGGTATCTTCTGAGTTATAGTGTTTTTTACAAAAATCGGAATGATAATCAATTATCACAATATTTTTCTCGTATGATTTACATTTACTGACATAAGATGTAGAACCGGAAGCAGATGAGATTACAGATATTGTCCCACATGATAAACTCTCTAAAGGTGATAACCCATAAGAATCATAACTGCTCAATCCGAAGTTTAAGTCAGCAGCTCTATACAAATCATCCCGTGTCAAAATCTCATCTTTATTTGTTTCATCCAAATAGCAAGGCCATGCGGGATCATTGATTATTCTGCAATAGACATTATTGGCTTCCTTGTTTATCTTCTTAACTTTTTCTTTTAAATATTCTGAATAGTTTTTACTATAATTTTGATTAAACGAACCAATAAACAAATGTATAATTTTCTTATCGAGAAGCTTCTGCTGATCTTTCAAAAGGTACAACAACTGTATATCACGTTCTAACTTTTTACAATATTCTGGACGGGCGATGTGGATGGAAAGTACCACATTTGTATGCCCTATACAAATTGTATTACTAAAACGAGTCCATGCTTCATCTGGACCTTCATTGGCGATTAAAGTGCATAATTTTGCCAGAACTTTACCTTTATAGTATAGCTTATTTTCATTTCTTCCCAAATCAATATACCGATTTCCGTGAGGGGCGATCTCTATAGAAGATATTTTTGGATTTATAGCCATTAATTCATCTCTTACTTGCTCACTAATAGCTGAAACGAAATCTAATAAATGGATCTTCCGTAAAAGTTGTACCGGTGGATGGGTATTGATATGTTCTAACCCCGGTAAATCAGCAAAAGAAAGTCGTGTTTCACCATCAATACACTTCTTCACCAAACACCTTACAAGCAATTCCGAACCATATTCCGGTACCATTGTTTGTACCGTACCCTTGACAGTAATATACCTTTCAGCAATACTTCGTATAGGTTTTATCTCACTGGCCAGATAATGTGTGCGTATTTTATATTTCTTATATTCAGTCGTAGCGTCTTCTTTTGAGAAACTCGTCACTTCTCCATTTGTTCTATCTAGTATAGCAGCATATGCAGTTGGCAAAGAGAAATAATCCATTGTATTCAAAATGCAAATTTCATTCGATTTCAAGATAGCATTCAGTGCATCAATTGCTGGTTTTGCAATAAGTAAGCCATAAATAGAATCATTGTCAATATGGTTATATTTGGAAGAGACATTATCCCTTAGTCTAGCAATCATTTGTTTCAATTCATCATCGTAATTATATTTTCGGTTTTCATTAAATAATTCTTTTTCATCTGTTCTATCATATGCAATATCTAATCCGAGCTTTGTATCCAAATCTCTTAGAAAATATTTGAGGCTTATTGAATAAACATTTGTTTTTGTTACCGTACATGAGAAATCAATTAAAATTCGTTCTACTGTTTGTGGATTATCGATTCGTGGATAATCACGCAAATATGCTATTCCTACACCGTAAGTTTCTTCGGCTAATTTCAATTTCCGGATAGTTTCTTTGCTTAATCCTTCCACACAATCTCCATAAGCGTATAAAATTCGACTATTCAATCGCATTGCTATTTCCGAAATACGTTCCGTTTGTGGCTCCACATTAAGGGGCATATGCATAGGGCCAATCAGTATAGTACGATGGGCAGACTTTTTATATCCCTCTGTTTTAAAAATATTATTCATCACTGCCCCTATACCTCCAATCGCCCTAGATGCTTCCCATGATACCCAAGCAAAGTTACGGGAATCCTGAATATTATTCTCTACTATTTTCCATAAACGCTCTACTTTTCTGTCTTTACCTATCATATCAGCATGTTGAGTAATGCTTTCCAAATGATTTTGTAGCTTTTGTGTAGCATATATGTGAAAAGCCTCTATCTTTTCTTGCCAACAAGTATCTACATCTACAAGGATCGACTTGAATTTATACTTATCCTTCTCTATGTTAATCTCATCCAGGTGTTTCTTTAACTTATATTTAGACAAAGAATTAGCATAAGGCAAATCCTCATAAAAAAATAGTCTTTTCATTGAAAACCTACAGTTATTAAAAATCTGGACCACAATATTCCGAACCAATAGATGATCCTCATGATTTGTGCAGGCCAAAGGGATATATACATTTGAATCAATGTTTTCTTTTATGATTTCTTTTAGCTTTGTATATATTTTTATGTTCATTCTATCATCACTCTTCTCTCTGATTGATGAATCTGGGAAACAGAGAGCTTCATAATGACATTTTAACCAATCACAAAAGTTCTTGTCTTCGTCTATTCTTACTTTTGAAAATGTATCAATTTTTTGAGTGTCTGGTTTTTCTTTTATATCATATTTAGGGAAAACACTTCTTGTAAGAACTGTTACAAGAAGATCTGTTGAGAAAGTGCATTTTGTGTTGAAAATTGTCCCAAAACAACTATATGCTATGTCGTCAGGATGAGGTGATATAAATATTCTTGAATAAGCCATTGTTTATTAATTTATAAAATTAAATTACTTTATTATACGTAATACAAATCCAGTAACAGGCGGAATTATTTCACTAAATAATCCAGTAGTATCAGGGCTTAAATATTTCTTTTTTTTACCCCCAAAGTCCTTTTGGGTATTCACTGCTACTTTTACAGTGTATTTATGTAATTCATTCAACAGATCGTCTTTTAGAGTAGCTTCTTTATCTCCAAAGTTGAATAAAAACAAATACGATTTTCGCTTAAAAACCAGTATGCCTCTGCTACTATCTGTATATAAAAGTGTCGGAAATTCACTGAAAATAGAACTGTTTCTTTTAAAGAAGCATACCATTTTCTTATCAAATTCCCCTAGTTCATAATATTTCAAATCTTTGCGAAAAAGGCTCCATTGCCTTCTGGCATAGTGATATGACCAATTATTTCCCTCCCGAGGAAAATCGATCCATTCAGGATGACCAAATTCATTTCCCATAAAATTGAGATATCCATTCCCGGCTGTGGCTAAAGTTACCAATCGTATCATTTTGTGAAGTTGAATTGCACGAAGTGTGTAGGGGGTCCCGATTATTTTTAGACATCGTATCATAAATTCGCTCTTTCAGTAGTCTAAAAATAACTGTCTGGTCTCCAACCAATGCCTGATCATGTGACTCAACATAGCTTACCGTTTTCTCATCAATTCGTTTTTGAGTCAATTCATAATACATTTCACCCGTATTCCAATTACCGATTGGCGAGTAATCAATTGTTCTTACCCAGTAGTCCGGTATCCCCATGGCCAAACGATAGTCAAATCCTATTCCTCCACCTGCGATAGGAAAGGCTATTCCGGGCATACCACTCATTTCCTCAGCGATAGTAATAGCCATTGGGTTAATTGTGTGTATTAGCTCGTTAGCCAATTGAAGGTAGACTATTGCTCCATAATTGATATCATCAGGAGTGAAGTACATAGAATAATCTGAAAAATGAATTCCAAGCCCATGATGATTATAAAGCATGCTGGAAACACCATCAAAACGAAACCCATCAAAATGAAATTCTTCTATCCAATACTTGCAATTTGACAATAATAAATGAATTACGTGCCCTTTATTATAATCAAAACATAACGATCCCCATTGCGGATGCTCTCTGCGGAAATCAGGGTAAAAATATAGGCCGAGGTCACCATCAAAATGGTTCAGTCCTTCTAATTCGTTATTAGCTGCATGAGAGTGGACAATATCCATCAGCACTGATATGCCTTCCTCGTGTGCTGCATCAATTAGTTCTTTTAGTTCTTCAGGTGTTCCAAAACGGGAAGAAATAGCAAAGAAATTTGATACATGATAGCCAAAAGAAGCATAATATGGATGTTCCTGAATACCCATTATTTGAATTGTGTTATATCCAGCTTTCTTTATCCGTGGCAATACATTTCTTCTAAAACTATCAAAAGTTCCGATTCCATATTCTTCTACAGACATACCGACATGTGTTTCATAAATTAGAGGTAATTTATGTATCGGTTGATGTTGTTTTTTCCATATATAGGCTTTTGATGGATCCCAAACCTGAGTAGAAAATTCACAGGTTTCTGGGTCTTGAACTATACGTTGGGACCATGGCGACAGTCTGTACCCGCTACCTGTACCCCAATAGACCTTTAATCTGTAAAGATCTCCATGGTCTAATTTATCTATCGGCAATCGCAGTTCCCATTCTCCTTTCGTTAGGGATTTCATAGAAAAACGACAAACTGGCTGCCAGATAAAATTGTCAGCTTTGGCTCCTACAATAACCTCCATACTACTAGCATTTGGGGCATACTCCCTGAATACCCATTCTGTACTTTCTTTATGAAGCCCGAAATAAAGATGACCACAGGCAAAATCTGATAACTTATCCGGAGGAATTTGCAGTTCCTCTTTCTTTTGAGATAATCTATTGAGCCTATCTTCTATAAATGAACTATAAGGAGCTAAGTATGGGTCATTTTCTATAAGTTGAAGTTTATTTTTCATTTTTCAATTGTATATCTATTAAGAATTTAATTTTGACATTCAACTCCTCCAAGACAGACTGGACTTTTTCATATTTATAATACATTCCCTTCTTTACATAAAAGTATCTAGAATTATTATATGCATCCAAAGCTTTATCAATATAATCCACATTATCACTATTACGCCATAGTTCTTCATACACAATACCTAGTTGTCTATAAGCATATTCGTCTTTAGGATAAATTGCAACAACTATTTGAAGTAAATATGTAATCATTAGCAATAGGTTGGTTTTATCTGTAAGCTTAGCAGTATTTACTGTATTAAGCAATTTATGAACTTCCTTTTGCCCGCTTTCTCTAAACGTAGTTAATTTTCCGAGCTCTTCCTGGATATCATGCTTTATACTAACTGTTTCCTTTTCCCTATCGGGATACTTTTCTTCAAAAGGTAGATATCCCATAGGACTTCTGCAAGATCTACAAAATTTGTTGCGTTATTCTCACTCTTTCTGCCTCTGATAGCATCCAAGTACTTTGTCAAAGCCTCAAACATTATCTTAAAATTCAAGGACCCGCCATTTTTAGCTTTCTTATGAGTATACTTGGCAGCTTTATGCATTGCATCCTCACTGTAGAAGGGGTTCTTTGAAAGTTTGCTATAAATTTCTATGGCACGATCGAAATCATTATAATGATTGTCATCCAAATCATGATAAGTTACCGCCAATTGATATCTATGGTCTAAAGAATTCTTTTCTTCTGTATGGTCAATCGCCATATTAAAACATTGTCGAGCTATTTCCAAGCATCCCCCTTCTGCTTTATGAATCTCAAAATAGCAACGTCCTCTTAAATTATAAGCTGCATCTGATTCTAACTTCTTCACCTCGTCAATCGCTTTCCTATATTCTCCACATTCGTAACATAAACCACCCCTCTTCTCCTGCAGTTCCATTTCATTTCCGTAATTTAAGAGCTTTAAAGCTTTATCAAGTTGTCTTGGATCCAATTTTATCATAGGATAAGCCATCTCATTATTTATCTCCCTAGCTATTTCCCTGATCTTGTCCAATAATCCTTTTTGCTTCCATAACTCACGGTTCTCATTTTTACTAATATCTTTTATTGCCTCTTCAAATTCTCTTAACGCTCTTTTATACATCCTCTTAGAAAGATAGCATTTTCCTCTCATGTACGAGTATATAATAAAAAAAGTTTCCTTTCCATATTTATAAGATACACCGACTCTATCGTCACCTTCCATTATCTTATTTTCTTTCAGGGCTTTTTCATCCAACATTTCCAATGCCTTATCAGGCTGCTTGTCATTTAGATAATACTTTATTAACTGACAATATATCATTTTTCTTTCGTTATTGGTTATTCGCTTATTATTTTGAAGATTCAACAACGAAGTTATAACATTAGGATATTCTTGATAAGAACTTTCTGGCAAATTAATGATTTTATTAAGAATTTCATCCTTAAACACATCCGTATATTGTCCTTGATGTCTTATATATTCCATTAAATCAGGATAAATAGTAGTACGGCAAATCTGCAGTTCTTCCAACTGCTCGATTATTTTTGCTTTTGCATCTTTATCTATAAATATCTTTTTTAATATGTCTTTATTAATTTCTACTTTTGAAGGGTTTACAAAACAAGCATACTGGGCCCTTATCCTTGACTCAGCCTGATTATTTCCGTCATTGATTTCAACGACTTCACCGATATTAGCTACATTCCCTTTTTCTATGAGATATACAATTCCGTCTTTTACACCTTGTAACTCTTCACAGGCAAAGTATAATGCGACTAAACAATTACGACTGAAATCAATATATGGTGTATCTCCACCAAAATGCCTTAAGGAATATTCGGCATTATTTTCTTTGGTAAATTTGCGAATGGTTTCTTTTTGTCTATTTACATAATCAGTCATCAAACTTGGAGTTAGGTCCAAGATTGGATAATTTCTTGAGAAAAAACGACAAGTAGATGATTTCACAGGCCATGAATAGTCAGCCTGTCCTCTGTAAAGGTATCTGTCGATTTTGTCATTGTGTTCTTCCGAATCTTCAAAATAAGAGTTTATCTTTTTGATATACTCCTCCAAACTATAAATTTTCTCTTTCATATCGCTTTTATTTTTATGGTTGATTCGAATTGGTAATTGTGTTTCTCTTGTTCAAATATAAATTATTATTGCAATTTAATTATATCATAAAGTTTTATATAAGGTCTTGATGCCCTTAGGTCCTTAGTACTATCCTGCACTTGTTATCTGGATTCTGTTAACAAGGTTTGCTGTCAAGTAGAGTTCTGTTCATACTCCATCGCATATAAAACTTAAAATAAATTCAACCTTCATATGCAATGGAATTTTGTATTAGTGTATATGAAGTCCGATAAATAATATGTAGATACAATATTACAAATATTTTTTGAAAAATCCTACTTCTAGTATTTAAAATATAACTTTTACTGAAAAGAAACACAAAGAAATAGTTTATTCGTCATTTTATTACAGAATAAAGCTGCTGAAATAAATCACAGCAGCTTTATTTATATAATACTGGTAGCTATTTCATAAAACCTATGTTCTGACATGGTTTTAAAAATATATACGATCTTCAAAATCAACTTAAAATACATTATGGGAAATATCAACTATACTAATTTTCCATTGGTCACTATAAAAGAAAATATATTCCAACTCTAAAATACACCACCTTGTGGTATACCTATTATAAAACAAATGTCGTGACTGTAGCCGATACACACACAATCACGACATTTAATTTTAATACGCCTTAATTACTTCCCTATAAAGTCAACTTGCATATTCTTACCCAATGCACAACTATTATATTGACTTCAAACGGATGATACTACGCAGAGGAGCTGCAAGAGCAGAACTTGACGAAAAGCTGCTTATCCCAACCAATATGCGGGATGACTCTCTTGCATGTATCGGCAAAGCTTATGAAGATTGGAATCATTTAGCACCTCATGGAGCAGGCAGGCTTATGAGCCGAAGCAAGGCAAAAGAGAGCTTGTCAAAGGATGAGTATGCAAATTCTATAAATGATATTTTCACAACATCTATAAGTACGGCTACTATAGACGAAGCCCCACAAGCGCACAAACCAATGGAGGAAATAATGGCTGCAATCACTGATACAGTAGACATTGTAGATATTATAAAACCTATTCACAATTTCAAAACATCGGAATTATAACGAAAAAATCAACTTTATCGCCAAGGGTGCATTGACATACCTCCTGAAAGATATATAATATATAATAAATTTATTTTAAGCACATACTATTTATTATTATACTCCCTTAATGAACTTTCAAAAACCCTATTATCAGACGTTACTTTCAATATACCGGCTGCAACAAGGTCAGATATTTTTTTATGAGAACGTCCTAACATTCTTGCCACCTGGTTAATACTATAAGTCTTCTCAATATCATTCTCCGGTAGCTTAGGCATTTTCTTGTCCAGCACTCTTTCAATAATCTTTTCAAGAGCAGATTCTGTTGTTACTATCACTACATCCATTTTATTCCTTATTTAAATTAGAAACCCTGTTTAATATTTGAATACTATACTTTATTTTGTATATTTGATGCCACAAATATAGAAACAATTGGTGTATACTAAACTAATTATTTAGTATTTAACCTTTAAATACATATAAATGATTAATCTTCAAAAGATAAAAGAACTGTGCCGGCATAAAAATGTAACAGTAAAACAAGCCGCTCTTGATTTAGGCATGACAGAACAGGCCATGCACAGAATCATCAAGACCAATTCAACCAAAATAGAAACATTAATCAGTATAGCACAATACTTTAATGTTGAACCTACTTATTTTTTCGATAATGATTCTCAAGCAAACAAACTCACCGTTCCCGTGAGTCGAAAAGAATTAAATGACCTAATAAAGAAAGTAATTGCCTATTCAATTCATGGTTTCGGAATGGTGAAACTTGAATGGGATAGCAAAGAACAGAAGTTTAATTCATATTTCGATATACTAAAAAAACAATATAGTCCTGATGCGCAGGATTTGAAATATATATCTTCCTTACTGGATAAGGATCTTAAAGTTACTGATAAAACCACTCCAAAGGACATAACCAAGCGGTTAATGACTAAAGATGAGTTTGACTTCACTTCAACTTACTATTATAGCCTTCGTAAAGCAGAAGTTCAGGAAGAGCTACAGAAACTGACCTCCTTTTTGGATAGACATGGCATAGATATGACTGACTCAATCCGTAAAGAGGTGGAAGAGTTACAAGAACAAATCTGTTATTACGAAGGAAAAAGTATAATAGGAAAAAACCAATGATGTATCTTAAACTAAAAAAGGAATTGCTATTTTCATGGATGAAGATCAGTAAAATCCAAAGTCGTTTAGTAGAACTTCTAGTAATGTAATCTGATTTACTCCGGTACCTACCTGCATATTTGCTCAGACAATATCTTGTAAGGTCTAACCAGCAAGATAACATCAAACATTACTCTGTTCCAAGAATAAATTGCAATAGTATTGGAGTAATATAATTTATTTATATATTTTAAACTCAAAAGAATGAAAATTGGAATCATAGGAGATCTGTACGAGAATGATTATCAAAAAGTGGAAACTATTATCTTGGATAATTATAAATTAAACGACATTGATTTGATAATAACGGGGGAAGGCAAAGGCGTAAACAGTTTGGTTTGTTGCTTTGCTGAAAAACATTCTATACCGATCAAGGTTATTTCAGCAAATTGGGAAAAAGACGAAAGAATGGCCGGCGTGATACGAAACAGCCAAATAATCGAGGCAGTCGATGAACTGCTCTTTTTACCGGATAAAGAGAGCAAACCAACCAGAAATGCAATAAGGCAAGCACATGAGATTGGAAAAAAGTATATAATAAATGAGTTGACAGAAAGATGGATAGATGTCAAATCCGGGTCAAACATTTACCAAATGTATAATTACAACGATCATAAATCCAATTTTTGGGTACAAAGAGATAACTGGGAAAATGTTATTGCAAAGATTATATCTATCTCGGATACTACAGAAGGCCAAAAAATTCCGGGGAAAAAGCCCTATTACAATAATCTTGCAGTTATAGCTGAATTCTATAATTTGGATTTGCAACTACTTGACACTGGAGAATTAAAGAATCCGGGCAATTTTTCCTATAACATGCTGATTATTCACAAGAATACAAGATAAACGATTTTTTGCATCTGTTTTCTGATAAATTCAAGGATTCAATTTTCAAATCGACAAAAGCTGTTTATCAAGGATAAACCAAGCTATTGATTTTTTCATTATTTCCGATGATTTCAAGTTCCATAAATTAAAAATCCGGGATTCAGGAATGAAGAACCGTATAAAGCGTAATTCAAGCCATATATCCAACGGTATAACATATTCCAATAATAAACCATCCAAATATTAGGTGTCAGGTGCAACCCTATATATAGATATAGGTTGCACCTGACACCTAAAAAAACGCACTGATTATCAAACAACTAATTCATGAAGACTATAATGTTTTTTGAAAGTTCGATTATATGCAGACAAAATCAGACAAATAGTCTATTCAATTCTATAATGAGGAGTTACAATCTTCGTTTAAATTTTAATCCAACTCACATATCATCAATTGTCTTTGCTTCTACTACTCGAAAGCCAACCCCTGTATCTCTATCCATAGGCATACAGCCTAAACGACTAACTACGGTGCAACGCCTTGCATAATTATCCCAACAGCCACCACGTATTACCCGGCAAGAATCATTAGCTTCCAAATAGTCGGCACACCATTCCCATATATTTCCACTCATGTCATGTATCCCCAATTCATTCGGATATTTTTCACCAACCTAATGAGTTTCAAATCCACTATTCCCTATAATTCGATTAACATCATAATATCCGAACCATGCAACGGAGTCAATATCATTACTTCCGCTATAGATATACGATACTTTTCTTTTCATTGATACTTCTGCATCCACCACAAATACAACTTACCAATAGAAGAAAACTGCATAAACTACTATATTTCATCATATTTCACTAACATCAAATATTTCATTTCATTACACCTTTAGAATTCTCTCATGGCATATATTACCTATCGAAGCAAATATACATGGAAAAACTTAGTAAGTTCCTCATAGCTAATATTATTTCGTTTTATTGTATAGCATATTTCAATAAAAAAATCGCCTTACCCAAACTACCTTATAGAAAAGGAAGCCCGACTGAATTTACATTGATAGAGGATTGCTTACCAGTGATTTTCGATGAAACCTTCAAGACTAGTTTCAGACATATGCACTAACAATATTTAACAAAATAGCTTGAATAGAAAAACAAAAAACATATTCCAAAAATGCCATTTTACGTGAGAAAATAAAAAGTCTGTCAAATATTTGAATACTAAATTATATTTTCTACCTTTGCAGAGTAATAAAAACAAAGCGTTCTTTGCATACATTTTGCTATACAAATGTTTGCCATAAATACAAAAAAGTTTCAATCAACGAATTGATTTACAGAGGTTTATACCTGTCGGTTTAAAGTCCGCCAGGAACCTCTAGAAAAGAAAGAGAGTGAAAGAGAATAGTCAATAGGCTGTTCTCTTTCACTCTCTTAATACTGTATATCAGTCCTTTACGAAACAAATCGCGCATAGCGTGTAATACGAAAAAACATAGCCGTTTAGCAATTTAATTTCTTCTTAATTCCAAGTTTTTTCAGGATAAGTAAGAATACTTGAATGCAAAGAGAGGCGCACCTTGGTTGATGCGCCTCTCTCGCTGTTTGTTTTTCTGATACAAGCTGAATCTGTTAGTTAAAGATATAGCGGACACTGAACTGTATAGAATACGTTGAATTAAAATTATTCAGATTAGAATAAGTATCAGTCAGCTTCTTACTACCATTCTTCTGGAACTGATAAGCACCGCCCTTATAGCTTAACAAAGACGTATTGTTTACCGTCTTGTAGATGCCCCAATCACTGTTCAGAAGGTTCAGGAAGTTCTTGATATCTACTCCAAACTGCAAGGTGTTACGCTTTCCTCCTACATTGAGGAAGAAATCCTGATTGAACTTCAAATCCAACTGATGATGCCAGGGCATAATCGCTCCACCACGCTCGGCATACTTGCCCTTACGGTTCTTCAAATAACTGTCTCGGTTAATGTAGGCCCAGAAATCATCGCGCTGGTCATTGGCTGAATAAGTCACCTCACCGGTCTTATCCGTATAATCGGTAAAGTTCCAATTATTCAATGCCTCGCGGGATGCGGGAATGTACAGCAAGTTGTTTGATCCGTAATCACCTACCACATTTCCGGTGAATGTATAAGAATAACGGGCGGAATTATAACCTCCGGCATAACCCGTATTCATCCCTTCATAGATCAAAGACAATGAGGAAGCAAAATTCCGGGCATATTTGATACGGTAAGAAGCAGAAGCAAGCAAGCGGTTGGGCGATACATACGTACCATAACCGGTTTCCGTATCATTATTGCCATTGATGGAATAACGGTTGTTATAATAAGCCGAGTTCACCTGGTCACCGATACCGTCTCCATAAGATTTGGCATAAGAACGGGTATAGGAAGCAGAAAGATGCAGACCGAAATCAAATGTCTTGGCCAGTGAAGCGGTGACAGAATAATAGTAAGCACTGTTTCCTGCATTGGTGATGTAATAAGCATCGGCCTTGTTCGCATTTGAATACTCGAACATTCTGCGGACATCCCCCGGAGCTATTTCTGTTTCTTCTTTAAACTTGCGTCCCAAGTTGGTCACAGTAGCCGGATTGAACTCTTTACTGAAAATACCTTCTAAAGTAAAATCAATATCTCCGGGAAGTTTCGCATCAAAAGCCAATGATGATTTCCAGGTGGCATTCATCTTCAAATCACGGTCAATGATGGTGGCTC
>JARCFY010000341.1:0-28731 GCA_029233225.1 Lepidodactylus listeri | reverse complement strand
TCTTATCGCGTTCGTTGTCGCACTGGGGAAACTGATCTTTGCCGGAGACACGGCGGTATTTACCGAAATCATCAATTCATCTTTTGCCTCTGCCAAAACAGGGTTTGAGATATCCCTCGGACTGACCGGGATATTATCGCTCTGGCTGGGTATCATGAAGATCGGTGAAAAGGGGGGAGTGATCCAGTCGTTCGCCCGCCTGGGGGCACCGGTTTTCAGTAAGTTATTTCCGGGCATACCGAAAGAACATCCGGTAACAGGTTCGATCTTTATGAACATCTCCGCTAATCTACTGGGGCTGGATAATGCGGCCACACCGATGGGCCTGAAAGCCATGCAGCAGCTACAGGAACTGAACACCGAGAAGGACTCGGCTAGTAACCCGATGATCATGTTTCTTTGTATCAATGCGTCGGGACTGACATTGATCCCGATCACCATTATGATGTACCGGGCACAGATGGGGGCGGCTAATCCGTCAGACGTTTTCCTGCCGATCATGCTGGCTACGTTTTCTTCTACACTGGTAGCCATACTGGCTGTCTGCATCAAGCAACGGATCAATATTCTTCAGAAAAATCTTATTCTATTCTTCGGTGGATTGGCTGCTTTATAGGCGGGTTGGTCTGGTTGTTCAATTCGTTGGAGCAGGAACAGGTGTCGCTTTACTCGACTTTGTTTGCAAACACTTTGCTGTTTACGATCATCTGCGGTTTTATCGTTAGCGGCATCCGTAAAAAGATCAATGTATATGACACGTTCATTGAAGGGGCAAAAGAAGGATTTAAGACAGCGATAACGATCATTCCGTATCTGGTAGCCATACTGGTCGGGATAGGGGTGTTCCGCGCTTCAGGTGCAATGGATTTTATCATCGAGGGTATTCGTGTAGGTGTTGGCGCACTGGGTGTCAATACTGATTTCGTAGGCGGATTACCGACCATCCTGATGAAGCCATTAAGCGGTAGCGGAGCACGCGGAATGATGTTGGATGCGATGAATACATATGGTGCCGATTCATTCGTGGGACGGTTGGCTTCGATCGTACAGGGTTCGACGGATACGACTTTTTATGTCGTGGCTCTGTATTATGGAAGTGTCGGCATACGTAATACCCGTTATACAATACAATGTTCTTTATTGGCAGACCTGGTAGGGGCTATTGCAGCTATTGCATTGACTTATCTGTTCTTTGCCCAATAGGATTTACCGGTTATCAAAATGTCATTACTATAGCGGGTAATCGGGATTAATATAGCGACTAATTAGAATTAGTACCGCGACTAATATTTTTTAACGTATCATTTAGATCAGAAAATAAGAATAACAATAGCAATATGGCAATATCATTTTATGCAGAGGATATCGAACTCCCTGCCATCAAGAAAAGAGCAGTAGGCAACTGGATAAAGGCCGTTGCAGAAACATACGGTAAAAAAACAGGAGATATCAGCTATATCTTTTGTTCCGATGAAAAGATACTGGAAGTAAACCGCCAGTACCTGCAACATGATTATTACACGGACATCATCACTTTCGATTATACCAGCGGCAATAAAATATCGGGAGATCTCTTTATCAGCCTGGATACGGTAAAAACGAATGCAGAAGCATTCAAAACCGACTACAACGAAGAATTATACCGTACCATCATCCACGGGATTCTCCATCTTTGCGGCATCAACGACAAAGGGCCGGGGGAGAGGGAGATCATGGAAGAAAATGAAAACAAGGCACTGGTTATTTTGCCGGAAGAATGCCGGGAGAGTTAAGGAATCAGACAAATCATCAGTGAAATATCATCCTATTGATAAAAAGGTTGAAATTACAGACAATTATAACTGAACAAAGGATTGGTTTTGCTCATAAAGGGCATTAATTCGACTTTTGCTCATGTAATTTAAAACTATAATAACATGGACAAAAGAATTATTTTATCTCTGATGCATCTTCCGGTGTGGATGGTTGCCTTTTTTGTTGCCTATTTTTTCAGTATGGATGACGTGCCGGCTGATCAGCCTTATTATGTGCTGCTATCAACCCTCATTTTTGCGTCTTGTTTTTTGGGGAGTTTTTATGTCTTGTACTCATACCTCGTACCTGTATTTCTGGGAAAAAGTAAATTCAAGGCTTTCGGTGTTTATTCGATCCTCTTTATTTTTATTCTCATGCCTTCAATTAGTCTGACCTTAATGCAGATTACCGGAATATCCGGATTAAACATGTCCGATATTTTTGCGGGCAAAGGCCTTGAACAATGGGCGGGATGTGCAGTTATTACATTCTTCTGCGGAAGTCTCGGACTGCTATACAGGTTTATGACCGACTGGTTTAATAACTTACACATAAAAAGAGAAATAGAAAATATCAAACTACAAAGTGAGTTGGAGGCCATTAAATCAAAACTAAATCCACACTTGCTTTTTAATACTTTAAACAACATCGATACACTGATACAAACTGATCCTTCTAAAGCTTCGGTTGCTTTATCCAAATTATCCGATTTACTCAGATATGTCATCTATGAAACCAAAGAGGAGAACATACCAATCCAAAAAGAAATCGATACGCTATTAAAGTACATTGACATAGAAAAAATGAGACTGGTAAACCCCGATCATGTATCTTTCAGCAACACTATTACTGGCGACTATATGGTTCCGCCGATGATATTCTTACCATTCATCGAAAACGGATTTAAACATAGTAATCTGAATGAGTCGGACCAGAGACTCAACATCGAGTTCTCCAACCATCATCAAGAGCTATCTTTCAAATGTATCAATACGATGAATGCTAAGAAAACATTCCGGGAACAGGGGATAGGGTTGATACTGGTGAAGAAAAGATTGAATTTGTTATATCCTCAGAATCATAAACTGGAAATCAGTCAACAGGACAATAAATATATCGTCTCACTCAAATAAACTTGCCGCATGGTTAATTGCATTATCATAGAAGACGAGCCACTGGCTATTGAAAAACTGACAAATTTCATTTCGAAGCTTGAGTCAATCAGGTTATTGGAAAGTTTCAGTTCTGCTATTCCGGCTATTGATTATCTGAAGACAAATACTGTTGATCTGATATTTCTTGATATAGAGATGAAAGATCTGACCGGAATACAATTTTTGGAGTCTATACGCATAGACTCCAAAATCATCATCACAACCGCTTATGAACAATATGCAATTAAGGGGTTCGATTTACAAGTCTGTGATTATCTGCTAAAGCCAATATCTTTCGAACGATTCGTTCAGGCCTTCAACAAAGCAAACGGGGAATTAATGCAAAATAAGAATCAAAAAAGTATTAACAAGATTTTCATCAAAACAGAATATCGTTTAGAGGGTATTGACACTTCTGAAATCCTTTATATTGAAGGTATGGGAGATTATCGTAAAATAGTAACAACTTCAAAAAAGATTATGACATTGCAATCCTTCGGCGAGTTGCTGAACTTGCTTCCTAAAGATAGGTTTTGCCGGGTCCATAATTCATTTATTGTTTCATTAGACAAAATAGAGAAAATAGAAAGGAATAGAATTAAGATAAAAGACAAAACAATCCCTGTCAGCGAATTGTACAATAAAGACTTTTATCAAAGAATCAATAGATGAAAATTAAATGTAATTTCTGAATCACAATAAAATCAGTGGGTACCGCGTTTATTAAAACAGTACTCACTTAAAAATATTATTATGGGCACATTAGTGTCAAATCCTGGAATCATCAAAGTTCTCCGTTCCTTACCCGAAATCTGGTATATTACTCTGTTTATCTTACTAGGGGGAAGTAACGTTTTGAACGTATTCTCTTTCGGATGGAATTCTGTAAACGGAATCACAACCTTGCTATCTTTGGCTATTGTTGTGTTATTAGTGGTGCAGCTGTTCAAAGAATTAGTTTGGAGTCGTTTTTTATTGGGAGCACTGTTCACATTCGGCTCATTATTTATGTTCATAGCATTACTATCCGAATATTCTGAATTCCCATTAGGAACTGAGCCTAATGCAATCAATCTGATAATTGGTGGAATCCTGGTGATCGGGCCTTCTTTTTTACTGGCCGGAAAGATGCTGATAAGAGGAGTATATAATGTGCTTGCCAGCTAAAAACAGTTATAATTGAAGTTCATTACTGATTTTAAGTATAGCTGTTTTTAAGGGAAGTAAGCTTTGCCTGATAACAGCAAAAATGATCTCTTCATCTACATTTGCATATTCATGTGATATGATATTTCTAAGAGCTATTACTTTCCTCCAAGGTATTTCTGGATATTTAGGTAATAACTTTCCACCTGTATATTCATCAATCTTTTTAATATTTTCGCCAATGACCTGAAGACGCATTACGCAACCATCAAAAATCAAAACAGATTCGGGGGATAGTAAGAATTCCCCGGACGATCGTATCGATTTACTCCATTGCATTATCAGATCAATCGACTCGACAACCAGATCACAACGATCTAAAACTTTTCCTTTATCAAACATAAATGCCATCTTTCAGAATATTATTCTTTAATGCAGGGCGTAGTGAATCTCTTAACCTTATCAAATCGACCTTACATTTGCATAATGACTCCAACAATTCTTTAAGATCAAAAATGATAAATGGTTCCACTTTTTCCAATGATACAAATACATCCAGATCGCTTTCCTCTGTTTGTTCCCCTCTGGCAACAGAACCATAAATGCCCAGTTCTTTAATACCAAACTGAGGGCCAAACTCTTTTTTGAATTTGGATAATATTTCTTTATATTCTGTTACAGACTTCATAAGCATTCCATTTTACAAAGTTAGGAATAAATTTAATATCTATGATATAGGATTAAGCAGAATGTGTTATAAGATATAATCCTGATTCTCATCCAAACCCGCCATTCACTCATTTTTCAATCGAGGGAAAGTCTTTCATCTATACTTTTGAACTGTAATCGGATTTTTCATTTAAATTTACAGTTATGAAAGTGAGACTCTTATTTTTATTCCTATGCCTGACATGGAACGGCTGGGCGGACACATTCGTCCCTTACAATCCCGACTCCCTGAAAAAAGGAGATTGGATAACCCTCGAAGCTGTCCATTATTATCCCTATGTCGCCCCGGGGATCAAAGAAGAAATTCCCTGGAGGGCGGAAAACATACGTCGGATCACTATACAAGCAACAGTGGCAGACGGAACCGATAAGTCCATTTCTATCGACTATGCGCTGGGGTACTTGTATGATTGCCGTAATGACAAAGAGAAGCCCGGCTTTATTATTTCGACAGCCGTTATCAGCAGGATTTCGCTTTCGATAATAATACGTCAAACAAACAAATTATGCGCGTTACGTACGACCGGAAAAGCCGGAAACCACTTGCATCCGATAAAAAGGACTCATTCTATTCCTATTCAAAAACGTATGTTCCTTTCGGAGTAAGGCAGGAGGGATTACCCGCTTATTCGGAAACATCTGTACGGGATTCGTTAAACCTGGAAGAGCTGATTACCCCGGTAGCTAACGATTTCCTCACTGGCTGGAAAGAAGACGGAACAATTCAAACGACACCGGGTACACGGGTTATCGATGCCTCGTTCGCTCTTCCACCGAATACGGAATTTACCTGCAGCAATTTCGATATCAATGCATCTAAAGATTCGACTATTCACAAGAAACTATTTATCGCTTATCCGACGGAATACAAGGTAGGAGAACGAGTAACGTTGCTGCTTACTCCGGGAGACTCCATCACCCAGGACAAAGAGGTATATGCAAATACACATACCTACCATTATGAGGGACGGGGAAATGAACAAAACAACCTCCAATACAACTACCGGCGGTTCTCTTACTACAATACCGATGACTTCAGATCTTCTCCCGACGAACTGGAAAAAGCCTTCCAATCCCGCGATTCGCTTTTTCAAACGGCTTTTGAGAAAGACTTTAAGAACATGGATCCTTATTGGTACAGAGTATTCGAACTCTCGGAACAGTATTTCAAAGGAGCATATATCCTACAACGATATTACTATGCCGACGATAAAGAGACCTGGCACAAAAGCAGCTTACTTGACTGGCAAGCTCCCCACTTCGCATCGGTCAATCCGATTATCGATTATGCATACAGCCTGAAAAAACCGTATGCGGCAAGCTACAATTATTTCCTGTACGCATATGCTATCCATAAAAAACAGGAACTCAAATCAGACAATCTATGTCTGAATAAGCAGAAAAAATTAACTCCGCAAGAAGACTATCTGCTGAATAAACAAATCCTCTCCGGTTATCCCCAATATCTGGTAAACGGAGCAAACCTATCAACTTTAATGTACAGTAAGATGCTATCTGAACTAGAAGAGGATTATAACGATTTTATCACTTCCTGTCCAGATACCAGCTTGACAAACAATGTAAAAAAAATATACAATAAACTATTACCTTTCGAAGCAGGAAAGAATATCAAGGAAACCGGTCTGATTATAACCGACAGTCTGCATCTGGTAAAAGGAAGCGATCGGAAATACATCCTGTTATTTTTATCAGCAAGCAAAGGTCTCTACGGAATAAACCTTCAAAATGCACTCGACCTGAAACAGCTCCTTAAGGAGAAAGGATTGGATTCTACCGTACATCTCGAACTTTACGCAGATTTTGAACGTCGTAATGCAGAAGTAGTAAAGCCATACAAAGCCATTCCTGAGAAGCAAGCACACGATTTGAATTATAATCTGGAAGTCGGTTGGATTACTATCCTGATGCGCGAAGACGGACTATTCTCTATCGAAAATTCAGCAGTATTTTAGACACTGAACCAATCCTTGGATTAGTAAAAAAAGACCTGAACAGAGAAGACAAATCATTGAATGATTTTATGAAAGGATTCAAAGAGGGTATTCTAGGTGCGCTTTTGATCTCGGCAATCATTGGTATCATATACTATTTCCGGAACAAAAACAAACAGAAGCAGGAGCGTAACCGCCGCCGTATCCGCGAACTCGAGCTCCGTGCGATCCGTTCCCAGATGAACCCGCATTTCATCTTTAATGCACTAAGCTCGATACAGAACCTGATCAATCGATCGGCTAACCAGGAAGCGAACAAATACCTGATCGATTTCTCACGTTTGCTCAGGAAAGTACTGGCAACATCCGAAAAGAAACTGGTTCCTCTCTCAGATGAGATCGAACAGTTGCAGCTCTATTTAAAGCTCGAACAACTTCGTTTCCCCTTCTCTTACTCGCTGACAGTAGACGAGAACATCGAGCCGGATACGATCGAGATTCCGGGAATGCTGATACAACCCTTCGTTGAGAACGCGGTTAAACATGGAATCGCTCCGCGCGGTACGGGAGAAATCACAATTCGATTATCTTTGCAAAACCAGTTGTTGATAATCGACATTACGGATGATGGCCCGGATTGAGGACAGAGGCGAACGGTGGTTTCGGTATCCGTGCCGTCACCAACGAATTCGAGATATTAAAGACTTTGTACAATACGGAAATCGGCGTCACGATCGAAAACAGGCAGGAGAAAGAGGCCGTTTCCGGTTGCCATGTCCGGTTATCCATCCCTTTATAAAACGAAATATGGAAACAAAGATAACCGCAGCGATTGTAGATGACGAGCAGGGGAACCGGGAGAACCTGCTCCGCATGCTCGGAACCTACTGTCCGCAAATCAAAATATCGGTCATTTGCAGCTCTGTCACGGAAGCCTGCACCGTGCTACCCGAAGTTAAACCGGATATCCTTTTTCTGGATATCCGGCTGGGCGACGATACCGGTTTTTCCCTGCTGGAAAGTCTTCCGGATGTTCCTTTTGAGGTGATCTTTGTAACCGCCTACGACAGCTACGCGATCCAGGCGATCCGCTTCAGCGCACTCGATTATTTGCTGAAGCCGATCGACCCGGAAGAGCTGGCACATGCCGTAGAGAAGGCCGTCCAGGTCGTCCTGCAAAAACAGGAGAACAAACGGATGCAAAACCTTCTCCAAAACACGCGGGTATTGGATAAACAAAAGAAAATAGCATTGTCCGTAGCCGACAAAATAGAGTTTGTGGAGATCGGTTCGATTATCCGCTGCGAATCGGAAAGCAACTATACCACCTTCTATTTAAAAACGGGGGAGAAACTGGTTGTCTCCAAAACCTTAAAAGACTTCGACGAACTGCTAACGCCCCATAACTTTCTGCGCGTACACCAATCCCACCTGATCAACCTGGATGAAATCAAAAGCTTCATCAAGAGCGACGGGGGATATATCCGTATGAAAGACGGCTCGTCTGTCCCTATCTCACGGCAACGACGGAACTATGTGATGGATGTACTGAAAGAATTATAATTCTATAACGAAACTAAGCATAAGCAAAATATCCTTCGGGATGGTGAGTAAAAGGCGGAGTATGACTATCTTTGCAAAAGAAACAAAGATAATTACGACAATGACTTTCAATTACGATGTGATCGTGGTAGGTGCTGGTCATGCGGGCTGTGAAGCCGCTTCAGCTGCCGCCAACCTGGGTTCGAAAACGCTTCTTATCACTATGGACATGAACAAGATTGCACAGATGAGTTGCAATCCGGCCGTTGGCGGTATCGCTAAAGGACAGATCGTCCGTGAGATCGATGCGTTGGGGGGTTATATGGGAATTGTTACAGACCGCACGGCCATCCAGTTCCGTATGCTGAACCGGAGCAAAGGCCCGGCCATGTGGAGCCCGCGTGCACAAAGCGACCGTGCCCGCTTCATCGACTGCTGGCGGGGGATCGTGGAAAACCTTCCGAACCTGTATATCTGGCAAGACACCGTCCAGGGATTATTACTCGACGGAAACACGGTCTGCGGTGTAAAGACCAGCATGAACGTGGAATTCCGAGCCAAAAGCGTTGTATTGACCAACGGAACATTCCTGAACGGATTAATGCATATCGGACGCACACAAATACGCGGCGGACGTATCTCCGAACCCGCTGCAACCGGACTTACCGAACAGCTGGTATCCGCAGGCATCAGATCCGAACGTATGAAGACAGGAACCCCTGTCCGTATCGACGGCCGCAGCATCCATTTCGATGAAATGGGGGAACAACCGGGAGAGAACGACTTCCATAAATTCTCCTATCTCGATTTCCAGCCGCGTCCTTTAAAACAGCTTAGCTGCTGGACTACATTCACCAATGAAGCTTGTCATGAGATCCTGCGCGAAGGCCTCCCCGACTCTCCCTTGTACAACGGACAAATCCAGAGTATCGGCCCGCGCTATTGCCCGAGTATCGAAACAAAAATCGTGACCTTTGCAGATAAAACGCAGCACCAACTGTTTCTGGAACCGGAAGGCGAAACGACACAGGAATACTACCTGAACGGCTTCTCCTCCTCTCTCCCATTAGATATCCAGTTGCGTGCCCTGCAAGCCATCCCGGCCTTCAGGGACATTCAGATCTACCGTCCGGGATATGCGATCGAATACGACTTCTTCGACCCTACCCAACTGCATCACAACCTGGAAACGAAACAGATCAAGAACCTGTTCTTTGCAGGACAGATCAATGGAACCACCGGTTATGAAGAGGCAGGCGGACAAGGGCTGATTGCAGGCATCAACGCACATATCAATTGCCACGGCGGTGAACCGTTTGTATTGGGCCGCGACGAAGCCTATATCGGTGTACTGATCGACGACCTCGTAACCAAAGGAGTGGACGAGCCCTACCGTATGTTTACCTCCCGTGCAGAATACCGTATCCTGCTTCGCCAGGACGACGCAGATATGCGCCTGACAGAAAAGGCATACAAAATAGGTTTGGCAAAACAAGACCGTTACGACCTGCTAAAAGAGAAAAAAGAGCACAGAGACGCTATTATTGCTTTTGCAGAAAACTACTCTGTGAAGCCGCAATACATCAACGACGGATTAGAAGCACTGGGTACTACCCCACTCGCTCACGGCTGCAAACTGATCGACCTGATCCTTCGCCCGCAGCTCACGATGGAAAGTATTGCCACCCTCGTTCCGGCACTCCGCGCAGAACTGGACAAGGTTCCCGTTTCACGTAAAGAAGAGATTATCGAAGCGGCAGAAATCCTGATCAAGTATAGCGGGTATATCCGGCGCGAACAGATCATCGCAGACAAGATAAACCGCTTGGAGAATATCCATATCAAAGGTAAATTCGACTACAATTCGATCCAGTCTCTATCTACAGAAGCACGTCAAAAGCTGACGAAGATAGACCCCGATACGATTGCCCAGGCAAGCCGTATCCCGGGTATCTCCCCAAGCGATATAAACATCCTACTGGTACTGCTCGGAAGATAAAACGCGAATTGTTCCACGTGAAACATTTACTTTAGGTAAAAGAAGGTAAAACACTGGGAATAGGCCAGAAACAATTAAACAAGATGAGTTCAGAAACCGATAAACATATAAAAATGATCCTTTCGATCTTGCCGGACAAGCCTGGGTGCTACCAGTACTTCGACGACAAGGGTACGATCATTTATGTAGGCAAGGCTAAGAACCTGAAGCGCCGTGTATCCTCCTATTTCAACAAGGAACACGACAGCAACAAGACGCGTGTATTGGTGAAGCAAATACGCGACATCAAATACATTGTAGTCGACACAGAAGAGGATGCGTTATTGCTCGAGAACAATCTGATCAAACAGTATCGCCCGCGATATAACGTGATGCTGAAAGACGACAAAACGTACCCGTCTATTGTCGTAAAGAACGAATACTTTCCACGCATATTTCAGACCCGGAATATCGTGCGGGACGGTTCGCAATACTACGGGCCCTACCCTTCCGTGTACACAGCTAAGGTGATGCTGCAAATGCTGAAAGAGCTCTATCCGTTGCGCACCTGCAAACTGCCGCTTACGCCGGAATCGATTGCCGAAGGGAAATACAGCGTTTGCCTGGAGTATCACATAAAACGTTGCAAAGGCCCCTGTGTAGGATTGCAATCCCTGGATGAATACCGGCAGAATATCTCCGAAATAAAAGAGATCCTACGCGGAAATATTTCCCAGATCAGCAAACATCTGTATGAAGAGATGCAGGTATTGGCAGGAGAATTGAAGTTCGAAGAAGCACAAAAAATAAAGGAGAAGTATGAGGTAATAGAGAACTACCGCTCGAAATCGACGGTCGTTACTCCCATGCTTCATAATATAGATGTCTTTTCGATTGCCGAGAACGAGCGTTCCGCCTATATCAATTTCATGCATATCGGTAACGGAGCCATTGTACAAGCTTATACGTTCGAGTATAAAAAACGGTTGGACGAAACAAAAGAGGAACTGCTTAGCCTGGGCATTATAGAAATGCGCGAACGTTTTAAAAGTACGGCACGGGAGATCATCGTACCTTTCGATCCGGACATGGAACTGGCAAACGTCAGCTTCACGGTACCCCAGCGCGGCGACAAAAAGAAGCTGCTAGAGCTGTCTGAAATGAATGTAAAGCAATTCAAAGTAGACCGCCTCAAACAAGCAGAGAAATTAAATCCGGAACAACGCAGCACACGTATATTAAAAGAAGTACAGGATGCCTTGCACCTTCCCAAATTGCCGATGCATATCGAATGTTTCGATAACTCGAACATACAGGGCAGCGATGCCGTTGCCGCCTGCGTAGTGTTCAAAATGGCGAAACCATCGAAGAAGGACTACCGCAAATACATCATTAAAACAGTGGTCAGCCCCGATGATTACGCATCGATGAAAGAAGTGGTACGCCGCCGTTACCAGCGGGCCATCAACGAAGATTCTCCCCTGCCCGACCTGATCCTTACCGACGGTGGAAAGGGACAAATGGAAGTAGTACGCGAAGTCATACAAGACGAACTCCATTTGGATATACCTATAGCCGGGTTGGCGAAGGATGGGAAACACCGCACTTCCGAATTGCTTTTCGGCTTCCCCCCGATTACGGTCGGCATGCAGATACAAAGCCAGATGTTCCGTTTCTTTACACAGATACAGGACGAGGTACACCGCTTTGCCATCACCTTCCATAAGGATAAGCGCAGCAAGAGCCAGACACGTTCCGAACTGGATAATATCAAAGGGATCGGAGAAAAGACAAAAGTATTGCTTCTGCGCCACTATAAGAGTGTGAAAAGGATACGCGAGACCAGCTTCGAGGAATTGAAGGAATTAATCGGAGAAGCCAAAACAAATACATTAATAAATGGTTTAAAGTAAACATACAAATGAGGACAGTTATACAGCGTGTACAGCATTGCTCCGTCACGATCGACGGAGAAGTCAAATCCAAGATAGGAAACGGGATGCTGGTTCTGGTAGGTATCGAAGACCGCGATACGCAGGAAGATATCGAGTGGCTATGTAAGAAGATCACCAACCTGCGCATTTTTGACGATGAAAACGGGGTTATGAACCGTTCTGTGATCGAATCGGGGGGCGAGATAATGGTGGTTAGCCAGTTCACTCTCCATGCGTCTACAAAGAAGGGAAACCGCCCTTCCTACATCCATGCATCCAAACCGGATATCGCTATCCCGATGTACGAAGCCTTTTGTGAAGAGATGGGGCTTCAGTTGGGCAAGGAAGTGGCCACCGGGACATTTGGTGCCGATATGAAAATAGAGTTATTGAACGATGGGCCGGTCACTATCCTGATCGACTCGCAAAACAAAGAATAAAATGACGGATATTACCTTGCAGGAAGCCCAGGAGAAAGTAGACCACTGGATCAAAACATACGGTGTGCGCTACTTCAACGAGCTTACCAATATGACGATCCTGACCGAGGAAGTAGGCGAACTGGCCCGTATCATGGCCCGCACCTACGGCGAACAGTCTTTCAAAGAAAGCGACAAACACCGCGATTTAGGCGATGAAATGGCAGATGTACTATGGGTACTGCTTTGCCTTGCCAACCAAACCGGCGTAGACCTGACAGCTGCATTCGAAAAGAATCTGCAGAAGAAAACCGACCGGGATAAAGAACGACATATAAACAATAAAAAATTATAACCTATGGCACACGAACACAATTGCAGCTGCGGACACGACCATGATCACGATCATGAACACGATGGGCAGATGGATAAATATCACGAAGCATTCAGTAAATTCGATCCCGCCGGGACAGAGGAAATAGTAGGCAAACACGTCAACTCGATCCTCGAAAACCATGAAAAGGAGAACTTCACTCCCGAGGTTCTGAAACAGATACACGGTTGTATCGACCTGACGTCGCTGACCAGTATCGATACGAAAGAAAGCATCTGGAAACTGGCGGACAAAGTGAACGATTTCGAAGGTACGCGCCCCGACGTTCCCAACGTAGCGGCGATCTGCACCTACCCTATTTTTGTCGAAACAGTGAAGCAGGCATTGACAGCCCAGAACGTAAAGATCGCTTCAGTGGCCGGAGGTTTCCCTTCATCACAAACCTTTATGGAGATAAAGATAGCGGAAACAGCGATGGCCGTCATGTCGGGAGCAGATGAGATCGATGTCGTTATGAACCTCGGCTATTTCCTGGAAGAGAACTACGAAGAGCTCACCGAAGATATCCAGGAGATCAAAGAAAGCTGCCGCGAAGCCAAGCTGAAAGTGATTCTGGAAACCGGTGCCCTGGTTACTCCGGAAAATATCCGTAAGGCCGCGATCCTGGCTCTCTATTCCGGTGCAGATTTTATTAAAACATCTACGGGCAAGGGGTATCCCGGTGCCACCCCGGAAGCTGTTTATACGATGTGTAAAGTGCTCAAAAAGTACCATTCCATCACAGGCAATAAGGCCGGCATCAAGATTTCAGGTGGCGTGCGTACAGCAGAAGATGCAGTGAAGTACTATACCATCGTGAAAGAGGTTCTGGGAAATGACTGGCTGAACAACGAACTATTCCGTATCGGAGCCAGCAGCCTGGTGGAAGATATCGAGCATAGACTGGGGAAATAAAGTTGCCAGTTGAGAATAAAAAAAGGTTCAATCCATCGATGGGTTGAACCTTTTTTATTGGAATATTTACTTATTTCTGTCTTTCCATTATATAGTCGGCAAGTAGCAAAAGCCCCTCGCGTGCATCCGACTCCGGCAGCTCCATAAGGACTTCCACCGCCTTGGCGTGATACTCCTTCATACGCATTTCCGCATATTCGATACCGCCGTTCGCTTTGGCAAATTCGATCAGGGCATCGATATTCTCAGCAGAAAAATCCTTCTCGTGGATCACTTTCAGCAGAGACTCCACTTCCTCTCTCCTGCCCTGTTCAAGCGCATGCAACAGAGGTAAAGTAACCTTTCCTTCGCGTATATCATTACCGGTAGGTTTTCCGATATTCATTTCCTTGTAGTAATCGAAAATGTCGTCTTTGATCTGGAAGCAGTACCCCAGGTATTCACCGAACTTACGGCATTTCAACACCAGTTCTTGTGAAGCATCCGCCGAAATAGCACCGATCTCGGTACAGGAAGAAAGCAGCGTTGCCGTCTTTTTCTTTATGACCTGCATATAGCAAGCTTCGTCCAGAATGCTTTCTTCAGCCGTTTCCAGTTGCTTGATCTCACCTTCCGACAGGTCGCGTCCGAGGTTGGATACGATATTTATGATCTGCAGGCTACCTGTCTGGATAGAACGGATCAATGCGGTGGAAAGGACATAATCGCCCACCAGCACAGAGATACGGTTATCAAAAATAGCATTCAGGGAAGGTACTCCACGACGCTGTTTGGTCTCGTCGATCACATCGTCGTGTATCAGCGTAGCCGTATGCAGCAGTTCCAGGAAAACGGCCGAATTGATCGTATGATCGGTTACTTTTCCACAAGCTTTAGCGGTAAGCAGCACCAGCAACGGCCGTACATGTTTACCGCTGGCATGCAGTATCTGGTCAATAGCCGATTGCAATCTATGCGTCTCACTACGAAGTGAATCCGCAAATTCCTCGTTAAAGCGTTTAAACTCTTCAGCAACCGGTTGTTCTATTTTCGTTCTATCATTCATAATCTATCCAAAGATTCGCAAAAGTAACAAAAAGTATTGAGTAAGCGAGTTTTTTCGTACATTTACCGTCTATTGTCACCCTAAAACGTGTTAAAAGAGATGAAGTTATTCCTCATAGATGCGTATGCACTGATCTACCGGTCGTACTACGCTTTTCTTAAAAATCCGCGTATCAACTCAAAAGGCATGAATACATCGGCCATTTTCGGGTTCATAAACAGTCTGGAAGACGTTTTAAAACGTGAAAATCCGACGCATATTGCCGTGGCCTTCGACCCCAAAGGGCCGACTTTCCGTCATGAGGCCTACGAACTGTACAAGGCACAGCGCGAAGAAACACCGGAAGTGATCCGCCAATCCGTACCTATTATTAAGGATATTATAGAAGCATACAATATCCCTATCCTGGAAGTCCCCCGTTTCGAAGCTGACGACGTGATAGGCACCATCTCCAAGCAGGCGGAGAAAGAGGGTTTCGATGTCTTTATGATGACACCCGACAAAGACTACGGCCAGCTGGTATCCGATCATATATTCATGTACCGCCGCGACTACGAAATTATGGGAGTGAAAGAAGTGCTGAATAAATACTCGCTGACTTCGGTCGACCAGGTGATCGACCTGCTGGGTCTGATGGGCGACAGCTCCGACAACATTCCGGGTTGTCCGGGAGTGGGAGAAAAGACGGCACAGAAATTACTCGAAGAATACGGCTCGATCGAAAACCTGTTAGAGAATACCGACAAGCTGAAAGGCGCACTCCAAAAAGAGTAACGGAGAATGTGGAACAAATCCGCTTCTCCAAATTCCTGGCAACGATCAAGACGGATGTCCCCATCCAGTTCGACGCCGTGAAATGCGTCCGCGAAAAACCGAACGAAGCCCGGCTGACTGAGATTTACACAGAATTAGAATTCAGAACATTTATTAACAAGTTGACAGCCGAGGAGAAAAAGCCCGCTCCGGCCAAGATTGCGAAAGGCCCTGTTCAAGGCTCTCTGTTTGATATATTTGCGCCCGAAGAGCCGAGCGTTTCAAAATATTCGACTCTCGCGGACTTAAAATCGATCCCCCACACTTACCATCTCGTTGATAATGAAGAGAAAAGGGAGAATTTAGGCGTTTTTTATTGAGTCAGGAATTTTTTGCTTTTGACACGGAAACCGATGGCATCGATCCGCTTACTGCCGGATTGGTCGGGATGTCGTTCGCCGTGAAGGAAATGAGGCCTGGTACGTCCCCGTTCCCGCCGATGCGGAAGAAGCGGCAAAAGTGATCGCCCACTTCTCCCCTGCCCTGCAAAATCCCCAATCGTTAAAAATTGGACAAAACATAAAATTCGATATTCTCGTTCTCCGCAAGTATGGCGTCCGGGTAGCCGGCCCGCTGTTCGACACGATGATCGCCCATTACCTGCTGAACCCGGAACTTCGTCACGGGATGGACTACCTCGCGGATACTTATCTCAATATAAAACCATCCCTATCGAGAAGCTGATCGGCCCCAAAGGGAAGAACCAGTTATCCATGCGGGATGTCCCCATCGCCCAGATCGCGAATACGCGGCCGAAGATGCAGACGTCACCCTAAAGCTGAAAAACTACTTTGCCCCGAGTTAAAGAAGGAAGGACTCGAATCGCTTTTCTTCGATATCGAAATGCCTTTAATATATGTATTGCAGAAATGGAGGAAACAGGTGTCAAGCTCGACACGGTTGCCTTGAAGCAATCGTCGGATGTACTGACCGGCGAACTGAACAAGCTGGAAAAAGAGATCCACGAACTGGCAGGAGTAAAATTCAACATCAACTCGACGAAACAGGTCGGCGAAATCCTGTTCGAGCGGCTTAAGATCGAAGAGAAAGCCAAAAAGACAAAAACAGGCAGTTACAGCACCAGCGAAGATATTCTGGAGAAAATGCGCTCCAAACATCCTATCGTCGGCAAACTACTGGATTACCGCGGACTGAAGAAATTGTTGAGCACATACATCGATGCCCTGCCCGAACTGATCAGGGCCGGAGACAGGCAAAGTGCACACTTCTTTCAACAGACAGTGACCTTCGACCGGCCGTTTGAGCTCTACGAACCCCAACCTGCAAAACATCCCCATCCGTGACGACCTGGGACGTGAGATCCGCAAGGCATTCATCCCCGACAATGAAGACTGCATCTTCTTCTCCGCCGACTATTCGCAGATCGAACTCCGCATCATGGCGCATCTAAGCAAAGATGAACATATGATCGAAGCTTTCCGCAGCGGAGCCGACATCCACGCGGCAACGGCTGCCAAGATTTACGGTATCCCGGTCGAAGAGGTGACCAGCGATATGCGCCGCAAGGCTAAAACGGCCAATTTCGGGATCATCTACGGCATTTCGGTGTTCGGGCTGGCCGAACGGCTCAATATTCCCCGGGCGGAGTCAAAAGAGCTTATCGACGGTTATTTCAAATCCTATCCGGGCATACGCGATTACATGGATGAAAGCATCGAAGTAGCCCGTGACAAAGGATATGTAGAAACGATCTATAAACGTAAACGTTTCCTACCGGATATCAAGTCACACAATGCGATAGTCCGCGGATATGCCGAACGAAATGCGATCAACGCCCCTATCCAGGGAAGTGCCGCCGATATTATTAAGGTGGCTATGGTAGCTATCTTCAAACGTTTTGAAGCGGAAGGCCTGAAAAGCAAAATGATCCTTCAGGTACATGACGAACTTAACTTCAATGTACTGAAAGAAGAACAGGAGAAAGTAAAACAGATCGTCCTCGAGGAGATGGAAGGCGCCATCAAGCTGGAAGTTCCACTGATTGCCGATTGTGGCGAGGGAGCAACTGGCTGGAGGCACATTAAGCAGAAACTTTACGAAGTTCCCTGCCTAAAAAGGACTACATCACGACCTTTTTTCACGTAAATAAGCAGAAAAGGTTCCCGACGCCCCCTTTTTACCACCTTTCAGACCCCCATCTCAAGGGTATCGAGACCCGGGTGTAGCAACTGCCAACACCCGGGTCTCAATATAAATATCTGCCTTATCCGCTGAAAATAAGTCATATACCTTATCAAAATACATCCTTATCCCAACGAAATTTCAGTGATAGTGTGATAGTTGGAGTGATAGTTGAATTTGCCTACTATCACTCCACGTACACTTTACATTTCAAGCCTTACGCTATCATTCGTGATAGTGTGACAGTTAATTAAAAAAACAGTTCAGTCGTCGAGACGTTTCCATTTACCAAGCATATTCTTCTTGAAATGTTTCAGGCTTTCTTTGGAATTTTCATTACCAAGCTTTGCAGCCTTCTGGTAATACTCGACAGCGAGTTTTAAATCTTCCTCCGTTCCTTCACCATAACCGTAAGCATTACCGAGACCATCCCAGACAAGGTGTTGGGAATCTTCGTCGTAATCGTCGATATATTCTTCGGCCAGAACAAACAATTCGAAAGCTTTGTCGGGGTCCTGTTCTACTCCCACCCGTTCTGATAGCAGGTTCCCAGTTTAGGATAGCACCAGAACTCTTCTTCATCCGCTCCCTTTTCAAACCAGTAAACGGCTCTTGCATTATCTTCCTCAAGTTCGTCACCATCGTAATAGAAGCTGCCGACTTTAAAATAAGCACTGGCATATTCCTTTGAGCAGACTTCATGTAATACTCGAAAGCTTTCTTCTGGTCCTCACCCACACCCTGTCCGTACTCATAGCACCAGCCGGTATTGTAGCAACCGACCGCTTCGCCGGCATCGGCGCTCTGTTTGTACCAGCAGAAACCCTCCTTTTCATGACCGGATTCGGTCAGTAAGGCGCCGTAGTTGTTCATCATCTCCGGATCCCCTTTCAAGGCAGCCAGCTTGGTATAATGCAATACTTTTTCATCGTCCTCCGGCAGTCCGCCTTCTCCCTCGAGAAAGATGCTGCGGAGGTTGCGGAAAGCGATAGTGAGACCGTTTTCCAAGGCCCGCTCAAACCATCCGACAGCGATAGGGAAAGCATAAGCCCGATAATCTTCTTCGGTTGGATAGTCTTTTTCCAGATCTAGCTTATCCATTTCGATCACATCCCCCCAGTAATAGGTATTTCCTATCATATACTGACAGAAGGAATGGCCATCCTTCGCTTTATCGAGGATGATATCGCGTGCCTGAGTAGTCGTATACGGCATATTCCGGCGAACGGAAGGTGTCAGTTCGCCGCAGCGCATGGCACAAAGGATACCGGCGGCACTGCCTTTCAGAACACTCTCTTTTATCCATTTAACGGCCAGATCGTCGTCGACAGGCAGTCCGCCACCTCCCCATACATATTCCTCACCCATATAACAACGGGCCAGAAAGCACATGGCATCGGCATCGTTTTCCGTAGCTGCCTCTTCCAACAATTGCATACCCCGTTTCATTTCTTCGGAGATGAAGGTAGACCATACCAGACGGATACCTTCTTCTACTTTGTCACTGAAAATATTTTCCCATATTCTGTTAATCAATACATTTCCATTTACCTAAACCGAAAAGGCTCTTTTTAAAGCGGGCCCTATTATGAGCGGCATAATCATACCCCACCGCCAAAGCCTCATCATAATAGGCGATGCCTCTCTCGATATCTTCCGGAGCACCGTCGCCGAAAGCATAGGCGTTACCCAGACAGAAGAAAATGAAGCCTTTGAAAGAATTGCCATATTCATCGAGATACTTCTCTCCTTCCGAACTCAGGTAAAATGCGTAAGCTGCATCTTTCTGTACACCCCAGCCTTGCTGATAGCAGATTGCCAGTTGCGGATAGGCATAGATACAGCCTTGTTCGAGCGATTGAGTTAACCAATAGACTGCTTTGGCATTGTCTTCAGGGATATCGCCCACGCCTTCAAAATAGAAACAGCCCACTTTGAACTGGCCATCGAGGTCACCTTCCTGTGCCGCCTTCATATAATAATCGAAAGCATTTGCCAAGTCTTTCTCCGTCCCTTTTCCATCTTCATAGAAATAACCGGTATTATAGGCGCCGGCGATACTTCCATTTTCCGCAGCCTGTTTGTAATAGCGAAATGCACCTGCCAGATCGCCCCTGTCCTGCAACAGACAGCCATAATTACATTGCTGAACAGGATCGCCTGCATCAGCAATGAACTTCTGCCATTTCCCAATCAGAGCCGGATTCGGAGTAATGCCTCCCCGACCCTCTTCATAAATCTTACAGAAATTACCGAAACCGAACGAGTAGCCACCTTGGAAAGCTTTCTGAAACCATCCGGAAGCGGTCGATAGGCATAAGCCTTGTAATCATGTTCCGTAGGATACCGCTTCATCATATCCTCCTTACCTTCTATCTCAAGCATATCACCCCAGAAATAGGCATTACCGATCATATACTGGCAAAATGGATGCCCTCCCTCGGCTTTTAGCAGGATATGGTCGAAGGCATCCTTCAGAGTCATCGGCATGTTTTTACGGACGGCGGGCGTCAACTCACCGCAGCGCATGGCACAAAGGATTCCGGCGGCACTGCCACGCAGGATACTCTCTTTCAAATATAAGGCCTGCCTGCGCATCATCAACTGGCAAACCACCTCCCGACCATACATACAGCTTTACCCATATAACAACGGGCCAGAAAACAATACCCGTCAGCGTCGCCTTCGTTGACCGACTCCTGCAACAGAGTGAAACCTCGATGCATTTCTTCTTTTTTGTACGTCATCCATACCAGACGATGGCCTCTTCTACTTTGTCATTAAAAAACTTTCCCATTGTTAAACTCCTCCATTTAATATTGCATATACCAGTTATTATTCTACCTGTGACGGATTCATCCTTTTCTGTATTTCCCGTGTAATATCTTCCCAGTCATCACGTATCTCAGGATACTTGTACTGGTGGTAAATATTCAGAAAACCAGTGGATGACATGGCCTCCGTAAATAGTATGCGTCCGGTAGCCGCATATCTCGTGATTGCTGTCGAAACCAGCTACCTCCACTACGTAATTATCCTTTTTTCCAGTCACTTCCAGATAGCCGTTCTGCCAGCCGGGAGTACGGATAAGAACAGATTTGCATTTGCCTTCACAAAGATTTTCAAAAGAAGCTTGTACATCATCGTAAGTGATATGATCATAGCGATGCTCGTCTACATAGAGCACATAATCTTCCATCGGCGGCCTCTTCATAGAGCAGATGGGACTGGTCTTCCCAAGTACTGACATCGGGCACTTTCTGTGATTCATAAAAATTAAACATCACTTCCTGCACCTTGAAGACTGGAATGCAACGAAGCATAAAAACCTTTATACTTCCCTGATCATTCCTGAAGCGGACCATCAAGGCATATTGATCATCCTCTTCAAACTGACAACCAGTGATATCGATACAGTCGCCCTGATCTGATGGCGGTGGAATACAGGCAGCCAACCGGACCTGCTGACCGGGCAGAAGCTCGTTGATAGCCAGAAGTATCTCTTCTACAGTGGCCAGAGAGGTCGGCATTCCGTTTGCCTCGGTGAAGATAAACCCGAAGTCCCGTGGTTGCTCTTCCGGATGCAGAAAAGCTTCGTTGAAGGCCTCCACCTCCTCCTCATCCTTAGCGATAAAAGCCATATATTCCTTAAACCTCCGGTAGCTGCCAACGGTAATAATGAAGTAAGGTAATCAGAGAGTGCATCGAGTTCTTTTTCATATATCAGGTTCGTAACCTGTACATTTTGCCTGTCATCGACCAGACAAATGTCATACTCGTATTGTTTACCTTTCCATATTTTAAAGGAGAAGATGCCACGTATACAATGAATAAGCATGGCTTCACCACCCAATACCCATTTATTGCCCACCCATACATAGCCGAACTGTTTTCCGTTCTCTTCCATATCTTTATCTATCCGGGCAAAAATAACTTGTATATCGGTATTGATCGTCCCGTCAAAATAAGGTTGCAGGGACTTACCTAACTTTCCCTGTTCCGGTTTCATTATGACCATCATACTGCGAAGGAAGATAACAATAGAAATCGTCCCGATCGTTGTCCCGATAAGAGGTCCCCATGCAAACGGGCCATGAAGGAAAGGATAAAATCCGGCGGGAATACAACAAACAGCCATGAAAATGGTCATGGCCGCCCATTTCACATAATGTTTCTTACTGCGGTTATTACACAGATTTATTGTGCTATTCATCTTATCCATATATATAAGTTTGTTGTTCCAATAAATGCCAGCTCATAAATAACATAAGATAGCCTACAAATGTACATTATAACGGCAAACATTGTTTATCCTTGTTAAAAAAAAACATCCCATATCAAAGTTTAACATTTAAACAGCCAACCTGATCTCATCCTCACATATTGATAAAACACAGGATATTCGCTGTTGTGAAGAATATAAAAGAAAGAATGGTTATCTTTGCGGACTGAAAAAGCCGGTGAAGAATGGCTTTAGATATAGAAAGTGATTTAAAAATAAAATCAATACAATAAAATTTATGGCTTTACAATGTGGCATCGTAGGTCTTCCTAACGTAGGGAAGTCCACTCTTTTCAACTGCTTATCAAATGCAAAAGCACAATCAGCAAACTTCCCGTTCTGCACGATCGAACCGAATGTGGGTGTGATCACCGTTCCCGACGAACGTTTGAACAAATTGGCAGAGCTGATCAACCCGCAGCGCATCGTCCCCACTACGGTAGAAATCGTCGATATCGCCGGTCTGGTAAAAGGTGCCAGCAAGGGAGAAGGATTAGGAAACAAGTTCCTTGCAAACATCCGCGAAACAGATGCGATCCTGCACGTATTGCGTTGCTTCGACGATGAGAACATCGTGCACGTGGACGGCAATGTCAATCCCGTACGCGATAAGGAAATTATCGATGCCGAACTTCAGATCAAAGACCTGGAAACAATAGACAGCCGTATTGCCAAAGTACAGAAACAGGCTCAGACAGGTGGCGACAAACAGGCCAAGCAAGCTTACGAAGTTCTGGTAAAATTCAAAGAAGCCTCGAACAAGGGAAGAGTGCCCGTACGGTTACTTTCGATACTAAAGACGAACAAAAGATCGCCCACGAACTGTTCCTGCTGACCAGCAAACCGGTCATGTATGTATGCAACGTTGACGAAGCCAGCGCCGTAAACGGTAACAAATATGTAGATGCCGTACGCGAAGCGGTAAAAGACGAAAACGCAGAGATCCTGGTGGTAGCCGCCAAGATTGAAAGTGAAATTGCCGAGTTCGAGACGTATGAAGAACGCCAGATGTTCCTTCAGGAAATCGGGTTGGAAGAATCAGGCGTAGCGCGTTTGATCAAATCGGCTTACAGCTTACTGAACCTGCAAACTTACCTTACTGCCGGTGTACAGGAAGTACGTGCCTGGACATTCGAAAAAGGATGGAAAGCTCCGCAATGTGCCGGCGTGATCCATACGGATTTTGAAAAAGGCTTCATCCGCGCCGAAGTAATCAAATACGACGATTTTATCAGCTACGGCTCTGAAGCAGCGGTGAAGGAAGCCGGAAAGATGAGCGTGGAAGGAAAAGAATATGTTGTACAGATGGCGATATCATGCACTTCCGTTTCAACGTATAATAAAAGGTATAAGATCCCATGCCTGATATAGGATAACAGAAGGCCGTTCCGTTTTATACGGAGCGGCCTTTATTTTTAGCATTACGATATTGCATCGGAGTCACCCCGAAGTATTCCTTAAAGCATTTCCCCATATAACCGGGGCTTGAGAAGCCAGCTTTCCAGGTTATTTCCGAGATAGTCAGATTGCTGTTCTCCAGCAGGGAAGCACATTTACGGAGTTTTATCTGAAGGATGAAATCATTCAGGGTCAAGCCTGTTATCGCTTTGATCTTTCCCCGAGACGGGTACGTCCGATGGCCAATCTGGCGGCACCACATGTCGATATTGAAGTCTTTATTCCTCCATATTCTCCTCGATGATCCGGGACGGAGTCTTCCAGCAATTGCTGGTCAAGACGGTTGGTTGCCAGATCGGTCGGAGCCCGACTCTGCTTCGGTACGGAAACGTGCCTGCTGACGCCGCAACGTATTGATCACGTTATTACATTTCAATAGGAGCAGTTCCAGGTTGAACGGCTTCATTATGTAATCGCTGGCACCCGCATTTCATCCCTTCCAAAGCACTTTCCAGATCGGTACGGGCGGTAAGCAGCAAGATCGGGATATGCGATGTCTCGAACTTCTTCTTCAAGCGCTGGCACATGGCTATCCCCGACAGACCGGGCATCATCACATCGCTGATAATCAGATCCGGCTGCATTTCTTCGCAACACGGATACCTTCTTCACCGTCTCCGGCCTTATATACCTTAATTTGATAGAGAAGGCTTCTTCAATACCTGCAACAGATCTTCATTATCTTCCACGATCAGGACAGAGAGTGCATTCTCTTTCATTTCGGCGAAGCTTCTTCAACAGGTTCGGAAAGTATAACTTCTTCCTCAGTATATTGTGGTTGCACGGGGAGGATGTCGACCGGGGCGGTCTCCTTCGTTTTTTGTTCCTCCGTCAGATGCTGTTCGCCGAGTTTAAGGGTAACGATAAAGGTCGTGCCCTTCCCCAATTCGCTACGCACTTCGATCGTTCCTTTGTGTTGCAATATGATTTCGCGGGTCAGTGCCAGCCCGATTCCACTGCCGGAAAGAGAGACGCCGGAAGCATTGTCCGCCTGATAAAAACGATCGAAGATATGATCTTGTTGGCTCTGGGGAATACCAGAGCCAGTGGTCGGAGATACGTATCTCCGCTAGATCCTTTTTCTGTATAATAGTAATAGTGATACTACCCTCCTTCGGCGTAAACTTAAAGGCATTCGACAGCAAATTATTGAATACTTTCGGATCTGTGCCGCATCGAACCAGACAGGGGATATTCTCCTCCGCCGTTTCCAGGTTTATACTGGATTTGGTTCATCGAAGCGTAATCGCGGAATGAGTCCGAAGATTTGCTGTATGAAGGATACCAGATTCTGTTTACTTGCATGGAAGGGCATTTTACCTTGTTCCAGACGACGGAAATCGAGCACTTCCGTAATCAGCTGCTGCATCTGTCCGGTATACTGGCGAACCTTTAGCAACTTGTTACGGAACGTTCCCCCTAAATCGTAGTTTTGCAGGATCAGGTCGATTCTGGCTGACCATCAGTGTAAGCGGGGTACGCAGTTCGTGGGATATATTGATATAGAACTTCAGCTTCATCTGGTTCAGTTTCTCGATACGCAGTTTCTCCCTGTGTTCATTTCCAATGAAGCCTTCAATACGGCACGGGCTCCGGTTGAAGCGGATAAGCCAGACCAGAAACAGGGTAACCAGCAACACATAGATACCGAAAGCATAGACGGAAGCGTAGAAAGGAGGACGTATCCGGATATCGATAGCGATCTGTTTGCCCTCTCCTACCTCACGCACGAGCAGCCGGTATTTGCCAGGAGATAAAGAGGTATAGATAATCTGTGGATGCCGGGTGCGTGTCCACTGTTTATCCAGGCCTTCCAGTTTATATTCAAACAGGTTTTTATCGGCATAACGGTAGTTGGTGGAAGTGAAACCAATCGTGAGGTTATTCCGGTCGTAAGGCAAAGTCAGTTCAGAGGTATAGGCAATGCCTTCCTTCAAGATACCGGAACCGGAAGATGGCTTGATACGGGTATTGTCAATAAACAAGCTATTGAATGAAATGGTATAAGGGACAGAAGCGGCAGACAGGCTCGACTCTTTTGTCGCTATCAGACCTTCCACCCCACCGATAAAGATCGTACTGTCTTTCGGGGAGATATATACGCCACAATTTGAATTCAGCCGGTGAAGCGGTGAAGAGGTACCCAGCAGCGTATGCGTGCTTTTCCCTTTCTTCATATCCAGCAAGGTTATACCCCGGATCGATGTGATCAGCAAACGTCCCATCGGCGTGACACAAACTTTGAAAGGTTCATTCGTGAGCAACTGCCCCTGCTCCTGGTTATAGCAGGCCCAGAAATCATTTACCGGTTCATATTGCAATACACCGGTGCCGACTACGACAAAATAGAGGTTTGCCCTGCCATCGCCGGTAATGCTTTGTACCACCTTTTTTCCTATCATTCCCTTTACCGAAGGGATCGCTTCCGCCTGGCGGGTTTCCATATTCACACAGACGATCTCCCTGTTGGCCGGAGCCAGCCAGAGCCGGTCTTCCAATCAAGGTAAGCGGCCCGGATAATAACCCCTGTCTGGCTAAGCAGGTCGGGATCGGAGAACAACCACGAGAGGTTTCTGTGTCTCCAGATCCAGCAGGAACAAGCCGCCCCTGCGAAACGACGATCAGGTTTCCTTTCCAGGGAATAAGGTCTGTCACTATCTGCTGATTTTCTTCCTGAAGTACATCTTCTCCTATTTGTTCAAAGCGTCCGGAAGATGTGGAACAGAGCAATCCGGACTGGAATGTTCCGACATATAACCGGTCACGTTTGTCATCATACCAGACAGTTTTTGTTGTCCGGCAAGGAATACGGGAAGGGCCGGAGTCAAAACGTCTTATCTTCTGAGTGTTTAGATCCATGCTGTTCAGCCCTCCATGTTCGGTGGCAATATACAAATTCCCTTTCGTGTCTTCCGCCATTTTACCGAACAGGAAACCATTCAGGCTATTGGGATCGTTTAGTGAGATACCGTAGAATGTATAATTCTCCGTGTCCGGATTAAAATAGCTGAGACCGCCGTAATAGGTACCGACCCACATTCCCCCCTGGCTATCCCTACGGATAGCATAAACGGACGAATGCTGCAACGACCAGGATACCTGCTCTTTATGGGGATAAATGATAAGAATCCTGCAAAGAGGGTTTCACAACGGTTATCCCCAAAGGTTCCGATCCATATATTCCCGTTAATATCCTGGTTTATACAACGCACCTGATCGTTGATAAGCGGACAGAGAGGGCTTGTTCTCCTGCAAAGAGATCCATACTCCGTCGTTATACACCTTAGCTCCGTTCGAGACGGTTCCTACCCATAACCGGTTTTGTACATCCATAAATAAGGAAGAAACAGACTCATTCTCCAATAGAGTATGGAAAGTCCCGCCGGAGTATTTATACAGACCTTTGGTTGTACCCAGCAGCCAACCGTCCATCAGATAAAAGCACAGACTTTATCGTGTTCGTCGAGTCTTGGAAAGCACAAACCCTTTTCGGGACTTCCGTCGGGGCGGGTAACGATAGAATTGATTTCTGTTATGAGTAGTACAAATACTCATCCTGCCAGGTTAATGTACTCGCAGAAATATCCGTACGTTTAACTCTTCCGTACGTATATTGTAAGTAACCACCCGATTATGGGCCAACATATAGATAAACGACTCGCTAGTCTCCACAAATAGCATGGATATTATTATCCTCTACACCGTCCATATAAGTAGAGAGACGAAAAGAACGGACAATTCTTCCATCGTATAGATTGAAGTTATCATTACCAAACCAGATATAGCCCCTTCGCATCCTCATAGATGGAGATAGCCGACGGTTGTGTAATGCCATCATTCAAATCGATATGTTGAAAGTAAAGCTCCTTCGCCGATAAAGGAAATACCAGTAAGAGGCAACAAAATAATTGATGAAGGTTCTTAAAACTCATACACACTATATTTACATACAAATGTAGCTTATTTCCAACTAGTAAGCAACAATAAAAAAAGGTAATAAGCGATAACCCCAACAGGTAATACCGCTGGTATTAGACTTGTTTTCGTAAATGAACACAAAAAATAACGAAACGTTGCACGGGTAGGATGGTAATATCCGTCAAATAGATGGTAAAATCCGTCGCTAACAGCATTTACCATCCTATCACAGATTCTAATACGGCTTTTAACACAACACCTTAATAGATTTGCAGCATTGAAATTAAATTTTCTTGAATCTAATTAAAGATTTGTTTATGAAAAAAGTATTGAGACCTATCGACTTATTTTACTGTCCGGCGCTCTCTGTTCTACCGGTCAGGTATTTGCAACAGGAGCTACGTCGGAAGCTGTAACTAACATCGCTCAACAAAAAAAGCAAGTAACAGGTACAGTTATTGATGCATTTGGCCAGTAGCCGGAGCTTCTGTTTCCGTAAAAGGAACAAATGAAGGAAACTATTACAGACATGGACGGAAACTTCTCCATCGCTGTAGCTCCCGGAAGTACCCTATCTATTTCTTTCATCGGATATGTAACACAAGATATCAAATACACCGGACAAGCTACTCTGGATGTAAAATTGATGGAGAGATAGCCAGAAGATCGACGAAGTAGTAGTAACCGCTATGGGTATTAAGAAAGAAAAAACGTGCCCTGAGTTACGCTATGAGTGGAATGAAATCGGAGGATATCCAGTTAGTTCCCGTACAGAACGTAGCAACTCATTATATGGTAAGGCTGCCGGTGTACAGATCCAGCAAACGGCGTGCAGGGCCAACAGGAGGTGACCAAGATCCAGATCCGTGTATCAACTCGTGGAAGGTAACACGCGTCCGCTGATCGTCGTGGATGGTATACCTATCAACGATACTGATTCTAACTGGGCTGGTCGCGAACGAAGCGAAACACAGCAAGGTTCCGCCTTAACGATATCAACCCGGATGATATCGAATCGATGTCTATCTTGAAAGGTGCTAATGCAGCTGCCTTGTACGGTTCTCGTGCAACTAATGGTGTGATCGTAATCACCACTAAACGCGGAGGCTCAGTAAAGGTTTAGGTATCCAGGTCGGT
>JARCFY010000340.1:0-28975 GCA_029233225.1 Lepidodactylus listeri | reverse complement strand
CCGGGTCGGTACCCGATTCCGAAAGGCTCAACTGAACATCCGTACCGGCTTCGCCCGTAATGATGGTACCTTTGGTAAACTGAGGCGTTTTACCCGTAAACCCGATAGCTCCGGACATATCAACAAGGAAGTTATACCGATAGGTATCGTCCGGATTCTTTACCTTGACATACAACCGGGCATTATCCGGATTCTCTACATCGCCTGTGTTGACCAGAACGAAGGCTCCCTCCTTTATATCGGCGTTGCCAGTATCCGCTTCTAAAGCTGAAACGGAATCGTAGACCTTGGAGATATTAAAAGCCTCACCCTTGACGTAGATATTAGTACGGTCGTAAGACTTGGTAACGGTATTCCAAGTGTAAACGTAATTGTCGGTACCCACATAGGTAGGATGCCCGGCGACCTCGGTTGCAGCCTCTTTAGCCGTATCGGCAGCCTCGGCGGCGGCGTAAGCGCTGTTGGTGGCCGTATTGGCGTTCGAGGTAGCGGTTTCCGCATTCTGCTTAATCGTGGCAAACTCCGTTATCCGGGTAGCCTCGGCATCTATTCGCGCCGTTTCGCCGGCGGCTCGGGCGCTTTCGGACAATTCGCGGCTACTTTCCGCATTCTGCCGGGATGTTTCAGCGGTGGCGCGGATGTTTTCTGCCGTTACCCGGCCGGATTCGGCGACACTCCGGGAAACTTCAGCATTAACACGTTCCGTCTCTGCACCCGCCCGGGAAAGTTCGGCCGTCTGTCGTACCTGTTCGGATGCGTTACGCTCGCCTTCGGCTGTCGACCGGGTATTTTCATTCGTTTCGACCGTCGTTTCAAGCTCCCGCATGTCGGCCGTCGCTTCACCGGCATCACCGATTGCTTTAATCAGGTTTTCGTACAAATCCTGAATCTTTTGAAGGCCGTACTTCACACTTTCCTTTACTCCGTTAATAACACGGTAACCTATGGTGAAGAAACCGGTCAAATCCCCGGCTTCGTTCAGGTCGCTAATTTTCTTCTTTTTAATCGGCATAATCTCTACTATCTATATAATATTCTTCATCTTCTGTCAGTATCAGTTCGCCAGCTTCCGAAGCCAGGAGGTAATCCGTTTCCTCTATCCGAAAGGAGGTAAACACAAGGGTTAGGGTAAACTTCCACCAAACACCGTCCATGACTTCGAATTCTTCTGTCCGGCAGCTTTTATAATAGCAGGGGTATTCCTCGTACCATTTATCGAAAAACAGGCGGCGTTCGGCGTCTGAATAGTCGTAGCCGGCATCGTTCCGCTTTACGGAAAGGCGGGTCAAATCGTGCAACAAGGCATCCCGGTTACGCCAGAATTTCGCCATCGTCGGGGCACGCATCAGGCATTTTAAAGCAACCTCTTTTGTTTGGAACCGGACAAACTCGCCATCGTAAACGGCTCCGTCCCGGGTTTTGAAGTCTTGTAACAGATTCTTTTTTACGGCAGGAGCCTTGCGTATTTCCTCGTCGCTCCCCTCCAGAATCAGCACACCGTAATCGGATAAATCCCGGCCATCTATCTCGTACCCTTTGGGAATGGGCAAAGCGTTAGCCGGCTCTTGGCAGGTATACTCCGCTTCCCGCGGAAATCATTCGAAAAAGTAAACTTTGCCGTACTCAATCCCGGAAAAAGCTCGTAACTGGACTGTGAAGCAAGCCGTAACCTATAGGTGCGTCCAAGCGCGGTAAAACGGAAATCATGGTAGGCCATATCCGAAAGAAGCCCCAGAAAATCGGCCAACCTCCACCCGGAGTTGAAAGCGAGTTCGATGTTGACTGTTTCTGTAGCGAGAGCTGGAGAAGACAAATCGAACTCTTTCCCGTCCTCTTCCGGCCAGTCGTTGCCCTCGACGGACTTTAAAGCCGGAAAGCTACCAGTTCGTTGTAGCTGTCCTTGGTTATGAAGACACCGTACCGGAGGTAAGCGTCCACGTCGTCTATGTAGAATTGGCCTTTCATTTCTTTAAATAGATTCCTTTCGTGTTTAATGTGTCGATACCGGTAGCCGCCTTCTTCGTATTGCTTTCAATCATTTCCGACAGCTCCGAAATCTTCTCCGTGTGAACCCGCATCTGGGAAGTGAGTTCTTTTATCGCCCGAACATCACCCCACCCGGCACGCTGAATCTCCAGAATGTAATTCATGCTTTCCCGGAGGGATGAAGTGTTTTCGGCCGTCTTATTTGAATATATAAGAAGGGCGGAAAAATTCCCGTTTAATTCGTTGGCCGAATCCTGCGACATGGAAGCGATGCCTTTTTCCGAGGCTTGACGGCCGGAAGAATCGCTTTCCGGGGATATGTTGGCAACCTTTAGCATGTTGGTATACGCCTCTTGTGCGGTCGTAAACGCATTTTCGTATTCCTGCTGTAAATCCTTCACTTCCGTTTCACTCAAGCGACCATCATTTTTTACCGCATCCTCGAAATTCTCATACCACTTCTCAAGGGATTTATTCAGTATGTTTTGCTTTACGATTCCAAGCATGGCATCCCGCATGTAGTTTTCGAAACTGCCGGCAACATCCTCCATTGAGGTATCCGCATTCTTCAAGAACTCGTCGAGAGCGCTCTGGGCGTCCTCAAGAGTTATGCCGGTTAAGTTTTTGGAGACAGTTTCGGACAATGCCGTTTCTTTATCCTCCAACTCATTATATGCGTCGATTATCTCTTTCCACTTATCTAAATCCCGAACATTATAGCCTTGCTTTTGCAAGGAAATCAGTTTATCGCTGCTTAAGAACTCCTCCAAATCCTTAATCGTGTAAACCCCGAGCTGGGCAGCCGTCAAGTTATTGTGCTTCCCTTTCTTATCCAGAAGCCAGTTACTCTGTAGATTCTTAAACTGCTGCTCATAATAAGCCTTCTGGTTCTTTATCGCCTGCTCGGTTGTGGCCGCAAGGTTCTTTTGCTCTGCAATCGTAGCTTTGTTTATTAGCTCAATCCGTTTTTCAATCAGTGAGTTGATGATTTTCTGTGATTCCACGATTCGGTTGCTCGCCTCTTCCAAACGTTTCAAATCCTCTTCTCCCTTGTGGTTCCCGAGGCCAAAGATGGAAGTGACAGATTTAAACAGACCTCCGACAGACTGCACGACGCCGGCAATCACCCCGGCAATATCTCCTTTCATTGCGGCTTGGACAACGGAGCTTACGCCGTCCGAGAGTTCGTTGAACCCCTCGACCAAACCTTTAATGTTATCACCGACCTTTACCCCGAAATCATCTTCCAAGACATTGACGATTTTACTTGCTGCATTGGATACATTGCCTATCTGTTCCGCTATACCGGCCGCAGAGTTTCCAATAGCGGCTATGGCTGCCTTGCGCTTCTTCTGGGCTTCGGTCAAGTTGTTTTCTGCTTCTTCCTGGGTAAGCAGCTTCTTAACCATCTTACCCGTTTTATCCATGTACAAGCCGGTGACTATCTCACCGCCGGCCATCACGTAATTCAATTCCTCCTGGGCCTTGTTTACGCCGGCTTGTGCCGCCTTGTACTCTTCCAAGTCTTTGCCCAATTCCCGGAACGGCCGTCGCTCGGAGATTTTTAAATCAATATCCTTGAAAGCATCTTGCAGGACTTTCAGGTCTTCCGGCTTCAAGTCCTTCGCGGCCTTGTTGATGTAGTTTTTCAGCTTCTCCCGAAGCGAGGATAAAGCCTGCGTTGTCTGTGCATCCAAATCCCCAAAAACACTGCTCCAATCAATGCTATCCTGAAACTCCGAGAGGTCGATTCCCGACAGCGCTTCCTTGCGCTTTTTCTGTGCCTCGGCAATCGCGCGGTCTACCTCGGCGGCGTTTCTATCCGTCCGGCTCCTTTCCAACGTGGCAATCTCTTCATCAAAGTTTTTTTCGATGTCTTTTCGCTGGGCGGTGTAATCTTGGTATTTATCAAGAAGCTCTTGCAAACCCTCTACGACTTCGGCCGTGTTGATTCTACCGAGGTAATTCGTATATTCGGTGTCTGTCATATTTTCGCCTTGAAACTGCTTTTTCGCCCATTCTCTTTCAGCGTCGTACCGCTCCTTGATGGCTTTCTTGCGTTTGCTCTCTTCGGTGAGAAGGTAAGCGGTCAGGGCAGTTTCTCGCTCCCTTCTCTCTTTTAGGTAGTCTTCGTTTATCTTGTTATCCCGGGCGACCTTCGCTGCGTTGTTGGCACCTAAACGAGCCTCATAGGTCGTTTTAACGGAGTTCGGGACGGGCTTATACTGCTCTCTGTATTTCTGAACCGTATCTTGGTACTCCTTATCGATTGCGGCTTTCTGCTGCTTGTACTCCAGTTCGGATTGCTTTAGGCGCTTCTGCCGGCCGTCCTCCATCACGACAAGGCGCATTTCCTGGAGTTTCAGGTCGCTGTCGAGGATGGAGCGGGAGAGTTCGGTTTGGGATTTGAGAAGGTCGTTCTTTGTCTTGTCGCTATAATCGTAAGGTTTTAGGTTCTTGTTGGCCTCGTTCAACCTCTTAACGGAATCCGTGTACGATTTTACAACCGCATCGGCTTCGGTTTGCGTCTTTTTGGAATCTATTAAAAACGTTTTGGCCTCTTCTGTTTTGCCGGCATCAAGCAGCTTTTTAACCCTAAAATCAATGGCATCCAAAGCGGTAACAGCATTTTTCTTTTGCTCTTCCCAGTGAGCTTTATCTTGCGTGACAATCAGTTCAGCGCCATTTCCGGTAAGAGAATCGGCCTTTTTTGTTATTTCACCAATTTGTTTGTTCAAATAATCCAATCTTATTTTATCAATCGAGTTCGGCACCTCCGCCCATGCTTTTGCCATATCCCCGGTATAATCCTTCGTTATCTTCAAGGGATTTAATTGCGCATTTAAGGTATTTCGTTCCTCTTTTAGAGCGGAAAGAAGCGACTTATAATACCGAACTTTTTCTTCTACAGGGGTATTATTTTCCCATTCAATTTTTTCAGCCTCAGCCATCCGCTCGTTATAATCTTTGAGGGCTTTTTCCCATTGCTTAAGGTCTTCTTCGGCTTCTTTTGCTGCAAGGGAAACCATTCTACCAGCATATTCTTTCCTGATTTCGTCAGTAATGTCTTCCGACCACCAATTTCCGTCTGCCCCTTTCAAGCTATTAGTGGCCTGTTGGTATTTTCTTATGTTTGCAATAATATTATTATAACTGGTTTTATCCCGTTCTTCATTTAATTCTTTATTAGCCTCTTTTAATTCTAACACTTTCAGCTTTTCTAAGTCATAAGCTTTAGTGAGAGCTGGAGATAATATTTTCAGTTTTTCGTACGCCTTTATTTTTGCATATTCCGTCTCTGTTTCGTCCCGAACAGCATTTAATAGCTTATCTATCTGCTGCCGGCGCTCCTCTTCCTTTTTGTTAAACTCATCTATAGTATTATTAAATCGACGTTGCGCTAATTCCGCCGCTGATGCCTGCGTAACATAGCTATATAAAGCATAGCCCAAAGCTGCAACAGCAATTCCCGCTAAAACATACGGATTTGTTAGCATGGCAGCAGCATTCTTTAACGCAGCCGCAGCCTGTGCTTTCAACGCGTTGGTAAGCAAAACGTGGGCGCCCGTATTCTTTGCTATTATCGTAGCTTCCGCGGCATAGGCTTTCCCCGATAGCACAATGCGCGAAGCCTCGGCAACTTTCGCTTTTATAATCCAGTCCGTAACAGCCTTATAAAGCGTTTTTGCTGCCGTAACAGCTACAATACTACCCTTATAACCCACAAGGGCACCGGTAACAATTACTATTAAATCGCCTAAATGCTTAATGGCTTCTTGCACATTCCCGTCCGCAAATGCCTCGTTAAAAGCGTTTGCAACGCTTGCAACCTCTTCCAACAAAAAATTTCCCATAGGTCGCAAAGCAGCAGTAATATTGTTACTTAACAACGTCAATTGGTTACCAACCTCATCCTTCATTTTCTTAAAGGCCGCTTCCGTTGCACCAGTGGAGTTCCCCATTTCTGATAAGTGAGATGCCGCTTCGCGCGCATTCTGCCCCGTCAAACCAAGCAATCCATTTACGGCCTCAATCTCTGGGATAAACTCACGCAATTTCGCCTCACTCCCTCCGGCTTTTTGCCTAACCATTTCAAGCGCGTCCTGAAAAGTCCGACTGTTATAAGCTCCATCGCCCAAATATTTAGACACTCCCACAATTGCGGCGCGAATTTGTGTCATCGCCTGCGCGGTCGGTGTTCCTTGCTTGGTAAGGGTAGCAACGGCGGCCAAGACCTGATCTATCTCAACCCCGTAGGCTGCCGCAATCGGCGCTACTTGCGCAATAGACCTTCCTAATTGTCCGAAATCCGTTTTACCCAATCGAACCGTTGTAAATAGTTGGTCGGAAATCTGCTCTGCTTTATCAGCGCTCAATTTATAGGCATTCAAAAGCGTCGTAATTGCATCCGCCGCCGTCGCCGTATCCGTCAACCCTCCAACCGCTGAACGGGCAGATACCTCTAACACCTTCATTCCGTCTGCTCCATCGTGCCCGGCCGACACAATCTGATACAAGGCTTTCGCCGCTTCCGGCGCCGAAACAGGGATTTGTTGCGTAATAGAAACCACCCGGTTCATAAAATCAGTCATACTACCGGAAACCTGCGTGGAAATAGTCGCAACTTCTAACATGTTCTTTTGGAACTCCTTTTCGAAATTGTACGAATCCTTCGCAGCTTTAGCGAAAGCCGTTGCCGCACTCAATCCTATTCCGGAAAACACGTCAAAGCTGGTTATCTGACTTGCCATTGCCTTGAGGATTCCAATTGCTTCCCGCCGGCCTGAATATAATCCGGTGTTGTCGATTCCTGTGGCCATGTAAAGGGCCTTTTCTCTGTTGATAATTCCCATACTCTTAATATTTCTCTTAAAATATAAAGGGCAAGAAAATTGTACCCGGAATTTTGGTTTGCAGGTTTGGATTTTTGGAATATCTTTGTGGAAAACACTAAAAAAATACTATCATGGAAGGAATGCTAACTTTTACAGGAATCATCATTATCGTATTTGGGATTTTACAAATCATTTTGTTTTTCAAAATTTGGGGGATGACAAATGATGTAAATTATATCAGATTCAAACTATTTAAAACCACAGATGAAACGAAAGAATATGAATTATCACTAATTAGCGGAGATTATAATAAAGCCTATGATATGTTATTAAAAAGAATAAGTAAAGATATTCGTAATGCTTATTATTCTTTCAATGAAGTTAATTCTAAAAATGAGATAAAGAAAATAATCGCATTATACAAACCTAAATTTCAAAACATACACAAAGAAATACCTTCACATATTTTAAAATGTATAGATAGAGAATATCTTAAAGCATTACTAACTCAATAAAGCATAAAAACCGTACTTGTTACATTCAAGTACGGTTTTTATGCTTAATACGAAAATAATCTACATTGCCAATAATTCTTCAAATCTATCCAGCATAGTAAAGCGGCTGTGTCTCTTTCGGATTACCGGGATTGAATCACATGGGTCGTAATTCTATCGTTAATCCCATTGCGGCAGCAAGACGATACAAAGTCGAAACAGTAGGAATGGTCAGCCCTCTCTCGATTCTTGAGATATAACCTTTATCTGCCCCTATACGTTTAGCAAGTTCTTCCTGGGTTAATCTTGCACTCTTACGGGCATTCAACAATATTTGAGCGTTGTATTCTTCCCACGCTTTTTCGCGGTTTTTTTTACGTTCGGGGGTTCCTTCCCTACCAAGACCTTCATCTAACCAAGCATCTACATCGTAAATGTCTTTACTTATTTCCTTTAATTCCATAATATTCCTCCTTTAATTTTATTGCCTTTTTAACTTCACTATCAGGTGTTTTTTGTGTCTTTTTCTTGAATGCGTTAAAAAGAACAACAACAGTATCACCATCATATATGAAAAAGATACGAAATTCATTATTACCATAAGTTACACGAAATTCATAAATACCGTCCCGTATAAATTTGATAAAGTGCCTCGGCATTTTATCCTCTATCTTGAATAAGTCCAACGCACGGCGGATTTTATTTGTTTCGTCTTTGGATAACTTCTTTATGAAGTCGCTGAAATAATTCTTGTATGCGATTATCTTTCTCATAATGCAAAGATAGAAAAAGTTATATAGAAATACAACTTCAATCGGCTTTTTCTTTGATTTCCCTCACGATTTTTTCCAGTTCCGCTATCGTCACGGCCTTGTAAAAATCTCCCCGGTGTTGGATAAGGGCGGTGAGGTCTTCTCCCTTTACTTGATCAGTAGTAGCAAATAGTTGCCACATTGGCACGGCTAAAGCTATGGCGATTTTTTCAAGTGTTGGATAAGAAGGCTTTCCGTTTACTAATTGAGCAAGACCAACTCTCGACATACCTAATTTATCAGCAAATTCCTGCTGAGTATATCCTTTTTCTTTGATTAGCTCTTTTATTCTATGTTCCATTCCCTTTTATTTTTGGCAAATATACATAGGTATACAATATGTATAGTTTTTACTTTACTAAATAAGGTTAATGTAGAGTATAATATTATCTATTATATTGTTTGCGTAAATTATATACTATACATTTGCGTCATCAAACAAATACAGTAACACAATAAAACACGCAACAATTATGAGCACAACATTCAAAAACAGCATGAAAGAAGTAATGAGCCTTGCTTGATTGTATGTTTATTAGTTTTGGAGTAGGGACGTTGGAAAACGCCCCTTTCTTTTTTTTAGTTAGCCCTCTGGATTTAACTTGATTTCTTTTCCACAATTAGGACAGTGTATAACTCCTTCTTCACGAGTTGATGGAGAAAACAATTCTGAAACATCAATGTCTAATACATTAGCAATTTTTTCAAGTAAAGGCAATGATGTGTTACCGTTTGATGCACGGCTTAACGTTACTTCTGAAACGCCTAATTTCTCAGCAAGTTCTTTTTGTGTGGTATTGCGCATTTGGCAAACCTCCTTAATCCTTAATTTCATATACATATAATGTTAATCGTTATTTTGATGCAAAAATAAGCAAGAATATCGGCAAATGATAATTTTAAATGTTAAATATGCGTATGAAGATAATTTTTTCTTGTTTTTATTTGGTCGTTATTATCGTTTGGTGTATATTTGTGCCATAGAATTAAAGTAAAACGATAATAACTAATAAATACAACACTATGAGCACAAACAAAAGAAATCAATTAAGAGACCTGATGCGTCAGGCTTGGCAACTGGTTAAAGTCTACGGCTTCACAATGGCCGAGGCAATGCGCCAATCGTGGATGCTTCTCAAGCTGAAAAAAGCCATGAGCAACGGCATCGTAAAGTTCTTCTACCAGAAGATAAACGGCGAAATCCGCACGGCATGGGGAACCTTAAAAGCCGATTTAATCCCGGAAACATCCGGTTCAGAGAAAAAGAAGAATGACAGCGTAATGGTCTATTTCGACCAAGAGAAACAGTGTTACCGTTCTTTCAAAAAAGCAAACTTATTATCAATCGCTTAATACTTACAACTATGTGTGACTTATACTTATCAGAAGAAGCGAAAACCCGTATTGCTCTCTTACGGGCAAACAACAAAGAAGAAGTAATGATTGAGCAAAGCATTATCTGTCAGGCGATGTCAGCAGCTATTAATACCATAATAACGAGCTGTAAAGAAGTAGAAGAGGATATGAGGGATGTACTTTATGTCTTGCATCGGTACAATACTCTACTTACTGAATTATCGAAAGAAAACTAACCGGTAGCCCTTCGGGGCTGCCAAATTAAAACATATTTAATACGCAATATTATGAAACAGAACATTGTTATCGACCCAAACAATCCGTATGTACAAGCATTAATCCAAGTTATCAATCAGTTTATTCTTGAAGAAGCAACCGGCTGTTCATTTACCAGGTGAGGCTAAAAAACAAGGTAGAGCAGTTACAAAAGATATTCAGTGATGAACGCCGCCGGATGGTGATAGGGGATACTGTACCCGTCTTCGGAAAGCCTTCGCTGGATAAGTGTAAGCTGGTATTCAAACAAAATTAAAAGACGTATCTAACTAAATAATCAAGTTTATGAATCAATTAACAAAAACAAGTACGAACAGCGAAATAAAAGACTATTTCAATGCTGTTTTGAAATTAGCGAAAGCAAGTGAAGAATTTCCGGTGAATCTCGATGAGGTGTGGCCGCTGGTGTATGGCAGAAAGGAAGAAGCTGTAAGAGCGTTGACGTCTGACATACAATTTATGCAAGGCGTTGATTATCAAATTTTCCGCCAAAATGCGGAAAAGGGGCGGCCTGTTGACCTATATTTTCTTTCCGTTTCTTGTCTCGAATTTTTCATTGCCCGAAAGGTACGCGCCGTGTTCGAAGTCTACCGGCAGGTGTTTCACAAGACAGCCGAGCGCGCAAAAGCACTCAAAGCCCAACCATCCGTGAACGCATCGCCGCGGCCGACTGGCTGGCAAGATTTCTGAACATGAATGATTCTTCAAAACTTCAGCTTGCGAAAACTATCGCCGAACCTTTGGGCTTACCCACTCCGGATTACACCGAATCCGTCGATCAACTTCTTTCGGCAAGCGAACTACTGAAACGAGCCGGATCCGGAATGAGCGCTCAGGCATTCAACGTGAAGATGAAGGAAAGAGGGTTTCTTACTGAGCTGGAGCGGCCTTCACGTAAGGGGACAAAGAAATTCAAATCTTTGACAGATACCGGTCTGGGCTACGGCGAGAATCAGGTCAATCCCGGGAATCCGAAGGAAACACAACCGTTGTATTATGTGGATCGGTTTGAAGGGCTGTTGGCAGAATTGCTGGGCAACTGTTGAGGTTACAAGGATAGAGAGCGCCCCGATGAAGCTAGGCTGGCTTTACGGGCGTTTTTTTTATGGTGTTTATTGGCGGAGTTGGGAAAATCCTGGTAGAGACGAAAGAAAAAAAGAAAAAAGCTTGTTTATTTGTGAATAATTATATTTATTTGTATTGGAATTAACTCTAAAACGCAAAACCATGAGAACATCAATTTTTTTGGGAGAGAGGTCGATATCCTCCCATAATAAGATGGCTATAATCATAAGGCCAATAATTTCATTCGAAGTATTTATTAACAAAACTAACCTTCATTATTATGACAACTGAACAAAAAAAGAGATGCAAAAGAATCATACATACAGCCGCTGCTAGTGCTGCAGGTGTTGGTGCAGGAATGGCACAGCTGCCAGGAGCCGATGTGCCTATTATTGTTGGAATAGAAATAACTATGACCATATCATTAGGGGCGGTATTCGGCATCAGCTTAACAGAATCTTCTGCCAAATCTATTGTATTGGCTACTGCTGGAACTATTGCAGGGCGAGGTATTTCTCAAGGATTGTTAGGATGGATTCCTGGTTTTGGAAATGCAATTAATGCCGCAACAGCATTTGGGGTAGTTGAGGCTTTAGGATGGGCTATTGCAAAAGATTTTTCAAATAAGGAAAATAGAGATAGAGACTAAAATTATACAATATGGATATATACAATAATTGGTCTTATTTATTAGGCTTTATACTAATAATATTTTTTCTTGTTTATACATATATTTCTTTATTCAAGAAAAATAAGATGCAAAATATTAGTAGTATTGCAACTATTGGTATAATTTTATTTTCTATACCTAGATTGTTGCATGTATTGTGTGTAGTCTCCTTCAGCCACTTAACAGAAGATTTAATAAAATCCTATAAAATTGAAATTACATTAGGAATACTGTTGCTAATAGTAATCTCTATCAAAGAATTATTGAAGCTTCTTAATGTGAACAGAAGAAGAAAACAGTAATTTATCATTTTAACTAGTTGTCTATGTAGCCGCAGTGGAGCATCATATGAAAGAAACTCAAAGAATAAATAGAAGAAGTATTTACTGATTCAAATTTCGGGCGTGATTCCAACCGGTTTCACGCCTTTTTAAAATTATTCCCACCAACTTCACAGCCAGCGGGGAACCAAACCAAAAAAACAACACAATAGTTATGGAAATATAATCAGTCACGCCTGATTAAATACCTGCGGAGAATGCCGCCTCTGGTATTGATTCCGCAGGTAGCGGATAACATTGTCGAACGTAGTAATGAATCCTTCGTTTATCAGGTCTGCTATCTTCTTTTCAAGCTGGTACAGTTCGCGCTGCTTATGTTCTTCGCCGTGCTTATTGCGAAGTTCTTTTTCGTGGCTTCCGAAAACAACCCAGTTCAGGGCTTCGCCTATCTTCTGCATGGCCTTCGGCATAAAATCCTTCGGAACGATTTTTATTATGGCGGAGCTTAATTCTTTGTAGGCATCCCCGGCGTCGTTGCGGTAACGGATCATCTGGTCATACACGAACTTCAACACATCATACTTGAATGAAGGATTTATCCACATGGCAAAGTCGATGAAAAGTAACGGATGCATCCATGTACCGGCTGTATCTCCTTTGTTTGCCCGTGATTTATGATAGGGGTAATTGCCCCTATCATACTTTTCCTTTTCTATTATTATAGAAACGAAATCTTTAGTAGAGCGAAGCTCAAAGTAATCTTTTACCTCTTTCTTCATCCCTTTCGAACTGTTCCATTGCTTTAACAATGCCGTAGCATTAAAGAATCCGTCTTTTGTCCGTTGGGTTACTTTAAATTCTCCCATAGGACGAATCATATTCTGGTTAGTTTTCATATTTATTCGCTGTTGGAATTTGCCTTAATTCAAGTGATGCAAAAATGCATTCACATTCAAATAAAGTCTCTTAAGCCGTTTGTTTGTCACCTAAAAACTTCTCAACAAAGTAGATTTGTCCTTTCCCTGTTACTTTAGGTGTAGAGGTGACAATTACGGAACCATCCGGCTTGGTTATGGAGGTTTGTTTCAGTTCGAATAAACCTAACTCCATAGCCTTTTGGGTCGGCTGGTTGTAATACATTCCTTTCTGGCAGAGATAGCCGTTTTCGCGCATCCAGGCAAATAACCGGTTCTGACCGATACTAACGCCGTTCTGCTGGAGAATCTTTGCAAGCTCGGCAATTAGACAAGAGCGGTGTGAGGTGGCGACGGCATCGGCAAACAGTACTTTCGGGGCATCTTTCTGAATCTTCTGCTCGGCTTCGATACGTTTCTGCTGTTCCTCTTTCAGGTTGGTTGCAAGCCGGATCAGGAAATCAGGTGAAGTTAAAGCCTGTTCAAGTGCTTCGCTCGTCATATAGGCGCCGTGCTTCCGGATGGAAGGTAGAACTTCGCTTGTTATCCACTTGCGAAACGGTTTTGCCCTTTCACTATCACTGCGGATTATTACATCATACAAACCGCTTTCGGTAATAAAAGTCGCTTGTTGAGTTCTGCCTAAATTGTCTTGAATGGGGTGCGTCTGGCGCACATCATCATCTAAACGACTGGCACACCGAGAAGTGTCTTTTATACCAATAACGGTGCATACATCTGCCAAGCAAAACAGTGGTTCTCCGCTATCGTCCACTGCAATTCTCACCTTTCCGAACTGCTCGTTTTGAAATATCTGAATATTATTCATACTTTACTCCTTCCTTTTTTACGAATCTGCTTTAATATATAAACGGGAATAAAACTTTCCCCTGATTTTAAAATCTCAAACCGTCTTCGCCTTCTTAACCCGTTTCGTTTTACCGGTAGCAAAATCAACCGCCTCGATGTAATCACCTTCACCGTCAGTGTTGTCGTCCCCGTAAAGCTCCTTGTTACGCTTATTCATCATGAAAGAATGTTCCCGGAGAAGTGAAAGAATAAGAACGTAACTGCTATCCAGTATTTCCTCCGGCGTGTACTTTAGTGCTTCGTTTACTATACAGAGAAACATAAACGAGCTTATCGGCCCATCCACATCTTTTCGTTCTTTTGAAGGGCTATTATCTCCTCTTCGCTTAGCGGGCTCACATTCTTTAGGAGTGTGATAGAACTCAAAAAAGGGTTGTGGCAAAGCCGGTAGAGAATTGCGTTCAGTAGAACGAAAATATCCTCCCATGTGGCGTTGTCCTTTAATACCTCGCGGAACCAGGCGGGCGGCTCGTCGCTTTGATTGTGGATACCGATGCAGACTATATCCAACAGCAATTCGTCATATTTGGCCATTATTTCCGCGATTTCCGCGGAGAACACGCCGGCTTGTCTGGTAGTTAACTTATCCAAATCAGCCCGCTCGATTTGCAAGAGAAGGGGTTTTAGCCGGAACCAGGTGCGCGTTTTAATCGGAGTGACAATTATTTCGTCGCCTATCTTCTTGCCCTTTGGCAAGGAGCTTAGTTCTTTAAAGCAGAAAGGAATCTTTACAGGCTGCCCGGTAACGACAGCGCTTTCCTGTTCAATTGCTTGCTTTACATCCATAATCGTTTTTTCTTAAAATATAAAAGCCCCGAGAAAAATCCCGGAGCTTTCACAATCAATCAAACTTCCCACTCTGTTTTTTCACTCTGTAGGAGGCGTCGGCGAGGTGACTTCTTTCACTTCCCGGCTGTAGGGAACGCCCTGTTCCCCGGCGGCCGTCACCGGAACGGTAATCGTTGCCTTTACCAGCAGCAAGTCCGTTTGCTCGCTACCGGGCGCCTGGCTGATACGCGCCGAGATAGAGGCTTTGGTGATTACGTATTCGGTGTACTTCCCTTCATAGGGCGCCGTCTGGAGCTTCACGCTCTTGATAATCGACGGGGTAGTCGTGGGCGCTTCCCATTTATTACCTGTTACAGTTCCGCCGCAAAACGCTTCCATCTCGACCGCCGTCGGCGAGGGAATAGCGAACTCGATGCTCGACGGGTCGCCCTTCTTGTTTAACACCGCCCACGGGTCGTCCATCCCCATCGCTTTGAAATTTACCTGCGATGCCTCGTTGAAATTAAACACTACCGAATCCTCATGGATAATCGGATACTGCGTGTAGGTGGTTGCCGGCACGCCGTCGCCGGGGTCGCCGATACCTACATAAGCGATGTCTACCGCTAAACTTCTTTCATTTGCCATAATCTTCTTTACTTTTCTGTTATTACTTCCAATCTTATATTTGTACAATCGAAGCCTTCTTTGGCCTCGCCCAGAGGTTCAGACCATACGACCCGGGATCTCCAATACATACCGGCGGGCGGAGAGATATTTTTCAATGCCGCAACGACCTTCCGCTTGGCTGTTTTCATCGTCTGCCGGTCAGGCATTCCGTCATCATCTTTCTTTACAAACAGGTTAATATTGACAGGGCCTTTCTTTACCACATCCAAATCATTAACGACCAGCGGTTGAACGGTAATATGATTTTCCTTTTCGCCAGTCAGAGCATTTCCCCTGTAATGAATAAACCCAGTACCAGCCTTCTTTACCGCTGAAAAGACAATATCCACTATGTCAAATTCATCTGCCATATCATTTCCCTTTCTCCGCGAGTTTATCGAACAACTTTTTACTCTGCTTCTTAATCCATTCTTCAGTATGAGCCGAGGCGGCCGAAATAACATCCTTGTTTTCCATCGCTTCTACAAGGATAGCGTAATCCATACCGGCAACGCCTATTAAGACGAACCCTTTGTTATAGATTCCTGCCAGTTCAGAAGTAAGCCGGCGGGCAGCACGTACCCCGGTGGCTTTATCGCTTCCTTTTTCCGACTTTTCGTAGTTCTCGGACTGGATTTTCCCGTCTTTTACGATTACGTAGCCAATGGAAGAACGCAGGTTACCGGTGATGTCGTTATATTTGCCTTTTTCACGGGCAATTTTCACAAACTCCTCGCCGGCGCGCTGGAGGAGAAGAAAAATCTTTTCCTCCGCCCGGTCTACGAAGTAATCGAACCAGCGTTCAACATCCTTTTCTCTCCAGAGTGGAGTAAAACCGCCTCTTCTCATATTTATACATAGATTACGGAGTGCGTTTGAAACGGCTCCCAGCAGATAACAGGTACATCCAGCCCGATACTGTTGATACGGATATGAACGGCATCCTTTACAGGCCGAGCTTTGGTCGAAAACTCGCCACGTACAGTAAATTCATTCCCATTAGAGTTACGCTTAATTTGCTGCCCGCTATTGGAAGGAAAATACTGTCCTTTGACTACTATTTCAGATTTCTCACCTTTTACCCGCTCTCCATCTATAATAAGCCGGGGTTCAACCGTGATTACCGCCGTATGTGAATACCGTTTTACCATCTGTTTCCTGCTCTGCCTTTTGGAACTTCAAAACCACCACCGACCGATTCCGCCTTTTCCGGCTCCCCGCCTTCCCGGTATAAACGTCTGGCCATCGAATCATACCAACTACGCGGGTACGTGATGGAGAGCTTATTTTCCGTGAAATCCGGATTACCGCCGACCATCGCGTAGAGGTCGGCAGCAATCAGTTTTTGTCGGGAAGAATCAATCGTATTACTCTCTTCCTCGCCCGTCAGACCCCGGCCGGGCAGCACGACTTTATCCAGAAAGTCTTCACTGTCCCCGAGGCCCGGATAGGCAAGTATGGTTTCCCGAATCGTTACCATGGTCATTCTCCGTCTGACAAGTCCTGAACCGTTTGGTCTTCTTCCGGAACTTCTTCGCCAAGGAAGAACGCCGGCACGTTGTCCGTTCCTTCCGTGTCCTCCGCTGCCGGCCAGCTCTGCCCATCCGTTTTAAGGATAAACATGGCGTCCGGATCATCAACCACCGGGAAGGCATTGGCCTCCGCTTTCGTCCACTCCTTATAAGGTTCCAGCTCCGACCATTTAGTAATCAGAATCCAGTCCTGTTTTACCATCAGGGCCGTTTTCTGAAGCGTGGCGGACGATTCGGCCGCAATCGGGCCGTGCTGGATGTTACCTACCTTCAGGTCTTCCAGGAAGCAGATGTGCCTCCGTTCCCACGGGTTGATGGTTTTACGACGATGGGCTTTGTCTTCAATACGCACCGACGGGTTCACGGTGATAATCTGTACCGGAATCTCCTGCTCGGCCAGATACTCGTTGATGAGCTTTTTGGTGACAAGCAGTTTCGACGAACTGTTCACCCATGCCTTTAGCGTCTCGAAAGTCGATTTCTGCTTTTGAGCAAGGTAAAGTCTGCGTGTGCATCACAACGTAGCGGATGGTAATACCCTCACCGGAAGCCGCTACGACCGTGTCTTCGATGTCTTGAAGTCCGTTTGCCGTGGAAGCCACGCTCCAATCGGCGGCCGATTTGCGTTTATTCTTCGAGGGCATACCGCATCCGACGAATTCGGCCGTTACTACGCCGTTGTTGTTCTTGGCTGACAAGTGGAAGCCGCCCCGGCTCATCATCTGCATGCACCACCATTCGAAACGAGCCCGGACGGAGTTAAAAACAAAATCCTGGTCTTTGAGGCCAGATTGAGGAGTTCCAACTGGTCGGCATCCCCTTGCGCATCGCGCTCCAACTGCCGGTACTCGTTGTAATCACTTTCATTCATCCCGCGTTTTACAGCAGTCTTGGGAATGTCCCCCGATAGTTTGCTGATAACCTCACGCGTCTTCTGCGGTGCCGATGCATCGAAGGAAATTACGTCAGCCATTACCGGCGCGCCTTTTTCACCGGTCAGGGTTTCCCATTTAAGGGAGGTTTTCTTCTTTACGCCGAAAAAGTTCGGGAAATACACGGTTTCACATGGCGGGTGTTCAACCGCGCCGACATGTTCTTTCTGTTTACTTGTTTGATTAAACTTCTTTCCATATATCAAAATTTTAATGGATTATACAAATCGAATGAATGGCATTAAAGCCTTAATACCTTTGTCGATAGGGAACGGCATGCAGGATTCGTTTACCGTACCGCGTACCAGAAGGCGGATTGCTGGTTGGCGACCGTCAGATCGACCTTGTTCATCGTAACGACTACTTCGCGTCAAAGGGTAACGTAGCAGCGCCGGCCGTCTGTTTGTCTTTGGCCTGTACCAGAACCACACCTTTTGCCGCGGCACCAATGGTAGCTGCCAGCGTAATAACATCATAGCCGGCATTGCTTTTGTCGATGGCAGTAATTTCATCGGATGCCCCTGTAAGTCTCCGCCGACCGTTACGAAGTCACCAACAGCAAAGAGATGGTTTTTAGGTCACCTTGATACTTGTGGCATCCGCCGCCGCGGCTTCAAACACCTGCGCCGTCTTTGAGAGCACAATACACGCGTTTTCATTCTGCACTACCACCACAAGCGGGGGCAATTCATCGAGCATTTTGCGTTGAATACGGCGCCTTTCAGACTGGCCCGGTCAATCGTACCGCCACCCCACAACGTCCTCCAGAATCTTTTCGATTCCGGGGGCATACTGAAATTCTCTTTCTTCTTGTAAAACATAAAAATAAGATTTAAATGATTATTGAATACCTAAATCAACCACCCCTGTACTACCGGCCGCGGCTCCCTCATCACCGTTCATCAACTTGGCCCAATCCGCCTCGGAGCGCTCCGGCAACTGGTAACTGCCGGGAGAATACTGTCCGCTGGCCACCGCTGCATCGATTGCCTTTTGCTGTATGTCGGTATACTCCTCCTTCAACGTTTTTATTTGTTCTTCAAGGGAGGTGTCGGAAGCCAAGTCGACCCGGTTCAACCAGGCATCCGGCAGCTCGGCATCTTTTACCAATTGAGCTGCTTTACCTTCTTGGCTTCGTTGGCTGTCGTGGCAATCGTAGTGTCTACTTTTTTAAGAGCTTCCTCGAAACTTTTCTTCATACCTTCGAGATACACTTTCACTTCCGGGCTCAATCCCTTCAGTGCTTCTTCGTCCGCTTCTTGTCCTTTCCCTCTTCATTTTCTACCGGTTTGCCGTCTTTAAGTTTGTGCTTTTCCTCGTAGGCAGAAACGGCAGCCGCTTCGGCCTCCTTCTTTGCTTCGGCCTCCGCTTCCTGAATAGTCGGCAAAAGGTTTTCCTTGAACAGTCTACGAAAGCCTCCATTCCTTCAGCTTTTTCAATTTTGAACGTCTTTTGAATCCGTTCCGCATACTTTTCCGGCACGCCTTTCGTTTTACATGCCGCTTTGATTAAGTCTAAAATTGTCATACTTCTCGATTTTAAAGTGTTTTCTGTTTAAAATATAAATACCAAAAATTTTTTCCCTGAATAATTGGATTGAATGAGATTTATTCGTTATTTTTGTGAAGAAGAAAAGTGGTTTGTAAATAAGTCCTCGGATTGCAGTTCTGAGGGGGCTGTTTAAAATCACTTTTTCTTTTTTATATACTTCAATATGCTTTCATTGTCGGAAATACTATGCAGTCTGACCACACCATCGAAAGATTCTCGCGCTATTATCCAACTTTTTTCATTGTTTATGATTGTTTCGAACAAATGCACTGTGATAGTCGAATCGTGCCTGTCTTCCCCGGCGCCATGTACAATGCATTTTCAAATATTTCTTTTATATTCAAAAGCATTTCATTCTTTTCCTGATAAAATTTATGGGGCTGATTTAACCATTCTTTTATGCTGCGTCCGGTTAGCTTTACTTCTTTGTTAAAAGACGGATTGCTGATATTAGAACCTTTTAAAAATTCCGTCTCTTTCTTTATTTCTTTTAACCGATGCGTTGTTTCGCTGCCTTGCCTGGGTTGGGAATAGGCTGCTTTCTTCTATGGAAGCCGAAGCAAGCTGTTTAAGCTCTGTATTTCTTACGAAATTATCCTTATACCAGTAAGGCTTCGTTCGGGCAAGCTGTTCCTCATTATTCCGGATGAACTTCTCGGCTCCAGCCGGGAGGGTGGTGATGATTTTATTTTCCGGAATCCGTTCATCCAGAAGGAAATCGACAAACTCCTCCTGATTCATCATTATCGGCGTGGCATAGCAAATGCAAAACGGATGAAAGCCGGTAAAGACAAATCCTTTCGGATACTTGCCTACCATTGCATCGCAAATCTTGCAGGGGCCGTGATTATTATTTGACCTCTTTATATCGATGCCCAGAACGAAATCCATCCTCTGCCATCGGTCGCTGTCCGCCTGACGGTAGCCAATATTGGTTTGTGTAGCCGTTAACCGGAGTGCGTTCTTGTAAGCCGACCGGTAAACACCCTGCCCGGATGATAGGCGGCCATTGGCTTCGACATGATGAGCTTCCCTCTTCGTCCCGGATGCGCCGGAAACGCCGGTCTGGTTCATTCAGAAGCTGGCGAACATCCTGGCTAATTAACGCAGCCGGCCGACCAACGGACACACCGGAAGAAAGGTAATACTCCAGATTGTTCTTCATCCCGTCGGCCACGTTCCAAACCCTTTCCGAAACGGTAAACCCGTTATTGTCTTTCCGCCGTAAAAGAGCATTCAAGGCGTCGGCATTACGGGAGAACATCTTATTCTGGAGAGCTTCTGAAACGGACATACCTTCGATATAAGACCTTACGAGGTCGTCTGCCTTCCGGTTTCCCCGGTTCCAGCCCTGGATAGTGGCATCCGTGACGAAGCTCAATAGAGAAGCATGCAGACCTGCAAGCTCCTTGTCGATGGCGTTCTCAACCCGCGCGTTCTTTATCCATACGCGGTCGCCGCCGTGATTCGACCATTTAGCCAATAACGGACTGACCCGCGAACAAAGTCGTCGAAGAGGTACTTTATCTGCCCTTCCTGCTGGAATAGCCTCTGAAGATGCTGCTGTTCGTAAAAGGATAGGCTTTTCATTATTCATCCCCAAATGTGAAACCGGACATGCTGTTTTGCCGGGCGGACGCTGTTTCCTCTTCCTTCATCCGGCTTAATTCCTCTTCCAGATTGCTTGTAAAAGGTGATTGAGCGTAACGGTATGCTGGCTGTTAACCGGCTTGCTCCGTTGGCAATAGAGAGGTTCTGCAACGTTTCGGATAAGTCTTCCGGGAGAATGGAGCCGAACTCGACGTCAATCTGGTTATTGACAAGCTGCGGCCGGTACTTGATGTTGGTGATATTGCAGATGCCGGCCGTTACCACCGATACGCAACGCTGTACCACGGGGCCGAATACTTCCATGTTGTCACTGGCTTTGATAATGCATCCATAAGCATGAACTTGCGGGCCACGCCGGAAAGATTACCAATGCCTTTCAGGTTGTCGAACGAAAGGTCGGGCGTAGAGGAACCGGAGAACAATTCATTTTTGGTTTCTTCCAGTTCTGTGTCAACAGAGGTTTGTGAACCGTTCCACGTGAGGTATTCAGCATCACCATGAAATAGTTCACCTGTTACAGGATGTGGTTTAGAAGTAAAAGACAACTCTTTGCCGACAGTATCTTTTGTAGGTAAGTCCGCTACATCCGAACGTTTTCAACATCGGATCGCCGTAGTAATCGTTGACATCTACCATCCGGAAATACGCATTTCCCGAGCATCCATCAGGGGCGCCACCTCATCCCATTCCGGACAGAACACATCGGCGTAAACGACCGGTATCTTTCCGAAAAGATTCGGAACTTCCCGTTTTACCCAGCCACCCAATTCATCGGTAGCGGTAATAATCTTATCTGCCGTCCAAAGCGTACAACCGTTCGGATCATACCGACAGAGCGCACCTGGTATTTATGGATAAAGCCGTCCAGGTCGTCGTTATCGTCAAAATGGGGGTAGAACTCGGAAAGAGTATTCGCATTTTGAGGAACGGAGAGGATTTTTACTTTCAGTTCGGTTTTTGAGGCTTACCGTTCCAACCCTTTTGACACGTAAGGGGTAGAATACAAGGGCTGCTTTTGTTTCAGAAAGCACCTTCCGTGCAAACGTCTTGAGAACGGATTGCATCTTTAGCTTCCGTTCCCAAATGCGCCTGAACTCCTGAAACCCGTCGTTTTGGTCTGTGGCCGTAATTGACATCCGACCACCGAAAAGGAAAGCCGTCGAGGTACGTACTTCTTTTCTTGGAAAGTTCGTTATAATCCGGGCCACATCGACAATCTTATCCGGAAGCCGGAGCGGTTTGCCGTGTTTATCCGTTAGGGTATCGGAATAAACCTCAAGATGTTTGGGCTCCCGCCAACCGACGGAAGTTTTACGGCGCCGGCGCTCCCCCGTGGTATTCGTCATAATACTCACGCGGTGTCCGGCTTCAATGGTATCGACACAAAGCGTGTTAACCACATGGCCAAAATCGTTATCTGAAAGAATCTCATTTATACTTGGCATAACTCTTTTATGCTAAAATATAAACGGAAGAAAATTTTTCACTATCGCCGGGCGTGGGCTACTTGGCTGGGTATTGTTGGCTTTACACAATCCGATAAATTCTACGTTTTTCGGCCAGAATTGTAAGTCCGTCCGGAGCGTCGTCATGCTTATTACCGCCTTCTTTTTTGTAGCCAGTAAGGGCTTTCATAAAACGGTTGTAGTCGAACCTTTCTTATACTCACTTTCTTCAAGGAAATAACAGTGCTTTTTAATCCATCGGATTTCAGAAGTATGCGCGTTTCTTTGTTGGACGTGGTAGGCACGGCCTGGACGATGCACTTTTCATTTTTGGCTTTCACAGCCTTCCGGACATTTAGCGCAAAGAGGCGGCCGCCGTTATTACTCTCAATACGCATATTATCGCAGCGGGTATCCAGAATCAGGGTTATAAGTCTCGGTTCTGTTATTTCTACATTATCTTTGGTGAACAGGACATCAGTAATGAAATATTTTGCTCCGAATACTTTGGCGAACGGTGAACAGAAATCATCATCGCCATCATCGGCCACATCGGTAGCACCTATCACGCCGTCGGGTTGCTTACCTTCTATGTCAGACAGCTTAAACCGGTTGAGCTCCGATTTGGGGAAAAGCAAGCCTTTGGCTTCAATCGGCTCCTGCATATACTCGGCGCACCAAATAGAATCGTCAGTCTCGTGATCGTAAATCTCGGAAATATTCGTAGTATGGACTTCTTCACAGAAAGATTCGTCGTTTTCATCCAATGCAGCGATACGAATAATCTCGTTATACCTTCCCATCTCTTCCAGCCGGCCAAGAACATCGGTAGCTGACCAGCGGGTACCGATGTCGATGGAACAACAGTTTCCCTCAATGCGGGAATCGTGCGTACCTTGTTTCCATAACCCAAACGTTTTCATTGTTGGTGTCAGATAGAGCATCTTCCAGGCTCTTATACAAGTCGTCGGTCATAGCGAGCATGGAGGGCGCCGAGAAACAATCACCGTACCACCGACACCAGCGCCGAAATAACTCACCTGTCGGGCAGTATCGAGGCTCCAACCAGCCAGATTCCGCTTATCACCCATAAGACGGCACCAGCGAAACACGGATTGAAACTTGCCGCTACGAATAATATTACGGGTATCGTAAACTTAGCTTATTATAAAGATGAGCTGAGCAGCAGTTTCGCATTACGCTTTCAGTTGGGAATTTCCCAAGCATCCAGGCGATGAAAAGTGACGAAATGTAAGATTTTCCGGCGCGAGGTGGCATACTCACAGCGAGCCGATAAATCATTTTGTCGCAATAAGCCTGATGAACCCGCATAAATGCGTCCGCTACTCTTTTGAGAATGGCCGGCCGGCGAAAAACACAGGGTCGTAATAAATACAGAACGCCCAGAAGTCATCTTTGGCTTCCCGGCGCTTCAACTCCATGAAGATTTTTAGCTGTTGCAAGAAAATGTTACTTGTTCCCATTTTCCTGCATAAGTTTTTCGAGCTTCTTTCTCAACTCTTCGTTGCTGGCGCCTTCCAGACCGGTAGTGAGAACCTGTTCAATCTGCTGGGGCCGCATCAAAGCCTAACATCCGACAAATACGCTCAATCGTCCAACTTTTTCATGTAAGCGCAATTCGATTCCGTTTTTGCCTTTCTTGATACTCTCAATAGCTTTTGCTTGCGCGTCGGTTAAATCTTTGAATGATTTGAATCGGATGCTTCTACCATTGAAAATGACGTAATCCCGGATGTCGGCGAAGGCAATTGCAGCCAGTTCTTCTAAAACTCGTTCTTTGGTAATGTCGCTCAATGCTTTCAATTCTCCCTGCAATTCTTTTATCCTTGCGGCAATCTTGGAGTTGTTTAACATATCAAAGGCTACCCGGTTAATGGTTTCATCCTTCATCTTCTCCGCAGCATAGGCATGCCGGTAAGCTTTCGAAGCATTCCGGTCTCTATGTAGAAGTTACAGAAGTTCTCTTGTTTTAATGTCAGCTTCATATCAAAAACCTGTTTGATTAAAATATAAGTTCTTATTTTTTTATAACCATCAAAACAATAGATTCCCTTCCCTTTTCTCCAGTATCGCCCTGAATACTGCCTTGTAAACTGCATAAAGCTCTCTTTTCTTTCCGGCCCCGGCCAGGAATCGAAGGATTCACCGGCCAGGAACCGCCAAGTAAATATCCGAACGGCCTTTCGGAAAAATTCAATTCCTCCAGAATACCCTTATCTCTTGGAAGCGGTTACGTATATAGCTGCTCTTGTCCTCTTCCTCATCTTCCGGTTCTTCGATGATATTAAGTTGTCGAAAATCCACCTTATCGTCAATTGGGATAGATTTGTATTTAAACTGATAGGGTGATGTCGGGGAGGTGACATTTAGCTTTATCATCTTCAATACGTAGAAGTCGAGCTCGGTGTATTTATCGCGGGGAGAATTAAGCAGACGGAGAACAATATCCCGGTTTTTTTCAAGGAGCATCAGCAACACTTCGTTCAGAACATCCACCGCCTCATTAGGTATCTCGGCAAGCGAGCAATGGTATTTTGCATAATCAAGCCAACGGTTATAACGTTTTTTAAGTGTAATCATTTACAGCATCACTTCCCATAACGCATTCATTTTGTTATATTTGTCCCTGTCGAGGGGAACGGGTGGTGCTGTAAGAGGTGCTGCCTTTTCTTTTTTGCCTTTTCTTTTTTCAGTATGTCCCTTTCAGAAACTTCACCTTCTCACTGCAATACCTGGGTTTCTTCCCGGAAGAATACTTCCCGAAGGTATTGCGGTATTCAAGGCTTCCAATCTCTTCCAAACATCTACGATACTCCGGAGAGCCGAAAGGAAGGGAAAGGCATTTTTCGTATAGTTGGGTGAGGGTGTCTTGTTTCATGTTAAAATTATTTTTATATCCCGATAACCTTTATAGGTCACCGGAATTGCTTTACATATTATCAAGTTACTCCATCTAGATAATACATAAAAGAAAACATCTATCTATCTGTAAAGTAGTTATTATATTATTGTTTCACATCTTCATACTTCCTACACCAATTTTTTTTGTTCACTTTAAAATTTCCAAGAGAACAATGTAAATTATATTCTTTTAGAACATACCCTGAAGAAGAATATTTACTACTTACTTTTGAAATTTCGCTTCTGAAATAATTGCAGTTTTCACAGCAGGGACATCCCTTCCGGAATCCCTGCTTTTCTTTTTGTTCGCTTTGTTTGCTCATTGTTGTTTTTCAATTTTAAAATGGTAGCTCGTTTTTGTTTGTATACTCAGAATATACTTTTTGCCGTTCTTATCCAGCAGCCCAGTAAACTGGCCTATGCTTTCCGGTTCGACTATAATGTCTAATTCGCCGGATTTTATCAAAGCTCTCGGTATTCCTGCTATCGTATCTTCATAGTAATATCCGTCCACCCATTCACCATTCCGGAAGAGGCTGCATTTTACAGCCTTTCCCGGAATTTTATTGTTATATTCATCTTGCTTGTCTTTTTTTGTTTTCATATCTTGCACGCACCGGACAGCGAAACCGTTGACACGGTTGCGGTTGTACACGTACGCATCTCCGGAGTAGAGTAGCAGGTTGTAGGCGCTGCTGCCATTGGGCGAAGACGACCATATGTACCCGCCCGTACCCGAATTGTAGAGCTTGCCGTCGGTGTAGTGACGGAAACCGGCGGCGGGGAAGAACAGCCGGTCGTCGGCTACCCAGATGCCTTTTTTATTCGCATCCCAGCGCCAGCCAAGTTCTAACAGGTCTTCGTACTCTTTGTTCGTGGGCAGTCGTTTGCCAACACTGGCGGCCGCCTGCATGCCTTCTTCCCACATAAAATGGGTTTGCCCGTTAATTTCTAAGTTCTCTGTATCCCAGAGAAGCCCGTTAATTTCCAGTTGTTCGAGCTCGGGCAAGTTTTCCCCCTGTTTTAAACCTTTTTCAAAACCGGCTCTAAAACCGGAAAAGTATATTTCAAATTCTTCTTTTAGCTCTAAAGAAAACTCTTCCCAGGCTAATTGTCTTAAATTTTTATTGTTCATATCATCTTCTGCTTTCCCCGGTTACCGGGAATTGAGTTAAATCAGTTTTCTTAATCCGGTAGTATTCTCCGTTCATCTCCCGTGTTGCGAAGTCGCTGAAAGAAGCGGTTCCTTTGGACACTAAAGCGCATACCTCGTTATAAGAATATAGCTTTACTCTCTTATCGAATTTGATAATATCGGCAATGGTCAGTTCCTTATACCTGAAGTTGTCTAGCACTTCGTTAATGGCATCTTTCAACCGGTTTTCTGAAAAGCCGTTACCGATTACCCGCTCGGCTAACAGGTTGAAGAATGCGTTCTCCATTTTGGGGAATCCCGTCTTTAACCGGCTCATGGCTATGGCAACCTCCTGAGGAGACGCCTCCGCGCCATTATACAGGCTAATACTCTTCTCTCCGTTGTCGCTTTTCGAAATCGGCACGGGCGATTCCCTCTGCGATATTCCGCATGAAGTCCTCATTATCCCCGTTTGTGGTAGTATTTGCGATATTTTTGTTGTCATAGTTACCAGATATTACTTTTTCGAAATTTGTTGGTTTTATGAGCCAATCAAAAGTTGCGCGCCAACTTTGCTTATTTTGCCCTTTCAGGAAATCACTCCGATAGGCGGTTTTTATCATTCCGGCAAACGCTTCTTTTCCGTGAGTTTTTATACGAGCGCTAACCATGCCTTTCCGTTTGTCCGACAAGGGTGCGCGTATCGTACCGAATACTCCCTTTGTTTCACTATTGAAGAACTTTATCAGCTCGTCATAGTTTATTCGCTCCGAGTGAGGCTGCAAAGTCTCACATAGTAGTTCGTCAGAACTACTACTATATTCTTTATTCTCTTTATTCTCTTTATTCTCTTTATTATTATTTGGGTTGCTGCTGGGTTGCAGTTGGGTTATTTGCTGGGTTACGCATTGGGTTACAAGTTCTTGTAACTTGTTAATATCAAATGCGTTATCTGGGTTGATAGTTGGGTTATTTGCTGGGTTATTAGGGTTATAATCTTCGTATTTTACAAGCGTTATAACAGTCAATCCCTGCGAATTATCCGTCGTTATCATGCCCTTTCTTCTTAGTTTTTCGAGAAACCCCTTAACCTTTTGCTCTCCCCATTTCCAGCGTTTAGCCAGGAAGCGATTAGATGCAGGATATTGTCCTCTTTCGTATGTTATTTCTCTACCTCCGATACTGGCCGTAAGCCGCGTTGCATCAAATCGTGCGCCCTGAATCAAATCGAGCCACGCTTCGCACTCGCTAAAAGTACGGGCTGCTTCCCACATTTCATTAGAGAAAAATTTACGAGAAAGCATAATGAATCCTTTTTCCATATCACTTAAACATTATACAATACCTTAACCCAAACGCCCGGTAACAGCCGAGCGCTTTACAAAATATCATGTGGTCGCCTTCTTCGCCCCGGTTGGAGCACTTGCGGCAATCGACTTTTTGCGGCTCTACCAGTGTCGGGCCTTTGTTTCTTTTTGTGCTATTCATAAGCCTTTCTCCTTTTTTAACCTTTCAACTTCCTGTTTGTAATGTTCTATCATCACTTCATATTCCGCTGCGCTAATCTTATTCATCCTGTTCCGAGCAACCGTTAGTCGTTCGACTATATCGTTTCCGTATTCCTTCTTTAAATGGATGGTGTACATTTCGATATTCCCGTTAAGGAAGTGGTTGCATCGTGTGCATCCGGCATGACAATTCGTTTCGCTAAAACGCAAGCTCATGTGTTGCCGGGGAATGAAGTGCATGTTTTCTGATTCTTTCCAGGAAAGGATTTTGCCACAGCAATAGCACCGGATGTTTCCATTATCATCCGCATCCCTTAACCGGATAAATTGCGAAAACACTCTATCCAACTTGTCTTTCAGTTTTGGTATCGCCAGCCGGTGCGGCCGGGCGTCGTGTGTTCTTACCATTGTCTGCCTCGTTTTTTTTGATTGATTACACTCAGGCCGATACAGATTAAGGCCATAATTCCTAAGATTACCCCTAACGGGAAAAGCACCTGGCCGGTGGTATCCAAAATTGATTGTACGTCCATATATGATTGAATTTTGTTGTCCGAAGAAGCCGGTCTTTCCCGGCTGCCAGGTGCGTACCGCCACCAACGTTCCGTCTTTAATCTTGCTCGGCCGAGCTAAAGCCCGTCTTGCGTCATCTCTCGCTGGGTTTGTGGACGGTCTGGATTTGAACCAGAACTATAAGGGTGCACCGGTACTCATAGTAGACCACTCCGTCCCACTGTTTTATTTACGGAATTAAAAACAGCAAAAACTAACCGCGCTCATTTCAATGTTTTTATTGAAGGAATCCGAAAATAGAGCGAAAAACAACGTTCCCCATTGTGGACAGGCGGGGATTCCAACCCCGATGCGCCTCTTTGCGCTGGCTCTTCTGTCTTCCTGCCCGTGTGCCGGGAATTTCACCCGGCAGTTACCTGATTATTTGATTTCAATGATGGAAAACTCAATTCTTGCATTGTTCTTGTCAATGAATTTTTCTGCTGTTATCTTAACACATTGCCGGTCATTCACAATTGCCTTACAACCTTGCAGACAATCCAAAATAATCTTTAAAGCATTATCCAAATCCGGTCGCTGGGTGGGATAAAACACTTTCAGATTAAGTTCGAATAACCCTTTTATCCGTTTGTTACGGTATCTATCACATTGGAGATAAAAAGACTGTTCGTACTTATTTAACGCTTCCGTTTTAGCTAAAGAACTGTGTACCGTACCACCTGAACCCCGAAGAGATATTATTTTGTAAGAGTTGCTTTTGCTCGGAACCTGACCCCGTATTACTTGTTGTTCACTATTCATACCTTTGTCTTTTATTCTTCTGCATAAGC